>LBNU01039011.1:69884-81967 GCA_014162995.1 Artemisia annua
TAAAAACTTGATAAATAAAACGTAAGGACACTAAAATAAGCTCAAAAATAAGCAAACAAGCCACGGCTTCTTTTGGAAGCCTAGCTTATTTGTATATCTTTTCACTTGAAACAAGAACATGCAAAGTTGACAAAGAAAATGATAAAAACTTGTAGAGAAGATTAAAAAGAAAGCTTGTAAAGATTAAAGACTTGTAAAAGAAAGCTTGTAAGAACTCAAATAAGCTAAAGATAAGACATGAAATAAGCTTGAATTCAAAATAAATCTACACTAATACATGAAATAAAACTACACTACACCTAAGCTACTCCTAAAACTAACCTAAAGCTAACCATAAAAACTAACCAACCTTCACAATGAGGCTTAAGCTTCTATTTATAGGCCAAGAGCTTCTAAAGTTTTGACAATGTTGCAACTTAAGCCCTTGAACCTTTACAATTCATGAAAAGAACACTAAAACTTTGTTACAGATTACTAAACGTCTTAAACATTAAATGTAAACTCTTGTAACTTCGAGGTTTGTGTTGACGTATATTCTAAAAGTCTTCAAAGATGTAAAAGTGATAACTTGCTCGAATTTATGAAGCTTATCGTAATAATTAGCTTTGACTTTCGATTAAGCATCTCTTTCGTTTTCTCGAGCCTTTAGGAAATAACTTTGTCGTCACGGGCTTTCCTTGAGTAAATTTCATCTTTGACTCGGCTTCTTGACTCTTTTCCAAATCTCGTGCTCTTTTAGGGCTTTTTGGTTGGTTTTCATGCCATTTATGCAATATCCTTTCCTGCACAGTCACAAACACAAAAACAAGATATCTTTGGCGTTTCATGTTAGTTTTTGGTCTTTTCTACACTTAAACTAAGGTCAAAAATATGTGTAAAATAACACACATCAACTCTCATTATCAATGTTGATAGGAGTATTCTTGAAATTGAATCCATAATCCAAGAGTTGATTTTGTATCCACAGTACTTGTCCACAACAACTTGCAGCTGCAACATATTCTGCTTTAGTAGATGAGGTTGCTGCAATTGTTTGTTTCTTACATTGCCAAGAGACTAATCTTCTTCCAAGATATTGGCATCCACCAGTGGTTGATCTTCTATCAAAATTATCTCCAGCATAATCACTATCTGAAAAAGCTTCCAAGTGAAAAGGGGACTCCTTAGGATACCATAATCCTAACTTAGGTTCATGCTTGGGATAGGCAAAGATTCTTTGTACAGCATTCATATGAGAAACCTTGGGTGAAACTTGATATCTTGCACATAGACAAACAGCAAACATGATATCAGGTCTTGATGCAGTTAAGTACATGAGACACCCAACCATAGATCTGTAAAGCTTGACTTCCACTGGTTTGCCATCTTCATCTTTACCAAGTGAATTTGAAGATTTAATGGGTGTAGTGACTGGCTTGATAGAATTGAGGTTAAACTTCTTAAGAATGTCAGTGACATACTTATCTTGACTTATGAAGATACCAGTACTTGACTGTTTAACTTGAAGCCCCAAAAAGAAAGTTAACTCACCCATTGAACTCATTTGAAATTCTTTCTGCATAAGTTCTTCAAATTCTTTCACCATGGACTGTTTTGTAGCTCCAAAGATAATATCATCCACATATACTTGAACAAGCATGATATCCTTTTTGTCTCTTTTTATGAACAAAGTCTTATCAATGGCTCCTCTCCTATAGCCATGTTGTACCAGAAAATTTGAGAGTCTTTCATACCAAGCTCTAGGGGCTTGATGAAGACCATACAATGCTTTGACAACTTTGTAGACTTTGTTGGGATGTTCAGGATCTTCAAACCCAGGAGGTTGTTTAACATAAACCTCTTCTGTAATCTTGCCATAAAGAAAGGCACTCTTGACATCCATTTGATAGACTGGAAATCTCATATAAGAGGCAAAGGCAAGGAATAGTCTGATTGCTTCAATTCTAGCTACAGGAGCAAATACTTAATCATAATCCACTCCTTCTTCCTGTCTATATCCTTGTGCAACCAATCTTGCTTTGTTCTTGATGACATTACCTCTTTCATCTCTTTTGACTCTGAAGACCCATCTTGTACCAATTACCTTCATACCATCAGGTAAATCACATAAGACCCAAACTTCTTGAAGCTTAAACTGTAGAAGTTCTTCTTGCATAGCTCCAACCCAGCTTTCTTTAGTTAAGGCTTGAGCTACGTTCTTGGGTTCTTCTTGAGAGATGAAACAAGCAAACAAACAAGTCTGTTGATCCTTATGGTTCATCCTGTTTTGTTTATAAACAAAGCTAAGCAAAGCATTATGAGGCTTGATGGTATTTTTAGCTTTAGACCTTGTAAGAACACCAGAAGTAGGAGAACCAATAATCTTATTTGTAGGATGATTCTTATGTACTCTTGAAGTGTGAGTAGTTGGTACAGTAAGATCATCTTCCAAATTTGTGAAATCAGGACCTTGTTGAGAGAAAATTCCATCATCTTGCAGCTCATCATCTGATTCTTCAAAAGGAGGCATGGATGAACCAGGCCAATCATCAGTATTTGTCCAAGTGTTTGAATTAACCCCCCCAGAAGTACTTTCAAATGGAGCAGCAGTACTTTGATCCAAAGTACTGGGATCCAAAGTGCTGTTGTCCAAAGTACTGTCAGATGAATTTTTAGATTTTCCCTTTGTCTTCTCTACTTCATAAGCTCGTCTTTGTTCATCCTCATAGGACTTTGCAAGTGTTTCTTCAAAAATCATCCTATTGAGTTCAACTTGAATGGCTTGATCTTCATCAGAGATTATGGGAGTTGAATCATCAGTACTTTGTATTTCAACAGTACTTTGCTTCTTGTTAATAGGAATAGACTCTGTATCTGGAACAGCTGTAGAACTTGCATTAACACCATGAACTATGAACTGTGAATCTTCTTCTTCTGAATGAACAACTTGATTCTCCTCCCTAACAGGCACATAGTTCATTGAAGGAGTCAATACATCAAGGTCAAACATCCAATCAGGACCTTTACCCCTTTGGTTTGTCTGATCTTCAAGGAATTCAACATGGAGACAGTCTTGAACCTTCTTTGTAACCTTATTATACACCCGAAAACCTTTACTATTTGTAGAATAACCTAAAAGATATCCTTCATCAGACTTGCCATCAAACTTTCCCAAGTTATCAATGGTATTAAGGATAGTAAGAGGACATCTAAAAGGCTTCATAAAGCTTATACTAGGTTTCCTGCCCATTAGTAATTCATAGGGTGTCTTCATCTGAGGTTTGGTGATAAAAACTCTATTCAAAATATAGCAAGCAGTACTTACTGCTTCAGCCCAAAATTGAATAGGTAAGAGAGAATCTGCAAGCATTGTTCTTGCTGCTTCTATCAGGGTTCTGTTCTTCCTTTCTGCAACTCCATTCTTCTGAGGAGTTCTAGCAATGCTAAACTCCCTCTTGATTCCTTTGTTGGCACAAAAATCATCCGTAAGCTTGTTCTTGAATTCAGTCCCATTATCACATCTAATACCTCTAACCTTGAGTCTTAATTGATTTTCCAGGGATATTATTAAATCATGAATAGCATCAAAAGTTTCATCTTTAAATCCCAAGAAAAAGACCCAACTAAAACGACTGCAATCATCTGTCACAACTAAGCAGTACTTCTTCTTGTTAAGGCTTGAAACAGAAACAGGTCCAAATAAATCCATATGCAACAACTCCAAAGGTTCTCTAACTGTTCTTTCCCCAAGCTTCTTACATGAAGCTTTATGCTGTTTACCTTTCTTGCAAGCTAAACATGAATGATCAGTCTTGAAAGTTTTGGAAGGTAAACCTCTAACCAAGTTGCCTTTGACCAGCTTGTTGATGTTCTTGAAATTCACATGACCTAGTCTTCTGTGCCATAGATGTGCTTCTTCAAGTGTTGCCTTTGCTATCAAACATGTAGCTTTCTCAGAGGAGATAATATTCTTCATATCAATACTATACACATCATTGTGTCTTGGTGCCCTCAAAATCACCAAGTTTTCATCTTCAAACTTAAACTCAGGGGATAAAATAAGACACTCTATATCAGTGAACAACACAGGGTACTTCTTGTCACATATCTGAGAAACTGATAAGAGATTGAACTTGAGTTCTTTTACATAACGAACATTTTCAAAATCAATCTTTACTGTCTTGATAGTTCCTTTTCCAGTAATTCTTCCTCCAGTAGCATCATCCTCAAAAGCAACTTTTCCTCCAAAGTATGGCCTAAAATCTGACAGAATCTCCTTTTCTCCTGTCATGCTTCCAGAGCAACCACTATCAACAATTAAATGATCTTTAAGCTCCTCTTCTGGGTTGCCCTGCACAATAATAAGAAAGTTTCTTTTAGGAACCCAAGCCATTACTGACTTATGTTCCCCTTGTGGAGTCACATACTTAAAATCCTTAAGTATGTAATTTCCACTGTTTTTGTGCACATGATCAATTACTTTCTTTTGTTTTAAAACTTGATCTTTGTTAGAAAAACCACTTTCTTTTTCAGCAATATGTTTCTTTCCACCCATACATTCTGAAAGTACTGGTTGATCCCTAGCAGTACTTTCCTTCTTGACCCACATTGTTTTAACTTTTTGTGTTAAGGTCTGTGGTTTAGGGACTCTTCTGTAAGTCCTTTTATCAGCAGTACCTTGATTGGGTGAAAATATCCTAACAGTACTTTGATAGAATACTGTTTTTGGCTTACAAGTACCTTGAAAAGTGTGACCTGAAGGTACTGGTTGTTTGGAAAAAGATCTTTTCTGTTGAGGGTACCGATAGGTTTTTGTGAAATTGCTATGGTTGACCCTATTTGAATAATTCCAAACTGGTTTATGTGAAACTGGTTTTGTCTCTGTTGGCCTATGTTGAGCAGACTTAGTATTTGGGTATTGACTTAAGTAATCTGAATGTAAGTTACAATCTTTTATCAAGTGATTAGGACTATAACAAACAAAGCATAATTTTTGATTCATTGACGCAAATCCTATTCTTTGAGGTTTATAGCCAAGACCAGTATGACCTCTAGGTGAATGATTAAAAGAGTTTTTAAAGTTAGCAGTATTTCGAGAAGTATTTTGTGAAAGTACTGCTAAGTGACTAGCAGTTCTTTGAGAAAAGTTTGAGAATACTGCTGGTTTTGGAAAAACTTTAGAAAATCTTTTATCATTGTTTGTATTCCTAGCATTCCTTTTATGTGTAGCATCCTTAGGAATCTCAACTTTTTCTTCAGATGAACTTGGATTAGATTGACCCTTAAGTTTATTCCTAAACTCTAGATTGTCTACTCCATAACAAGAAACATCTTTCCTAGGAGGTTGAAAACTTCCAATGGCATGAGGAACTGCATGATACCCCTCATCTTTCTTAAATTCAGGAGGTGTTGGGCTTATGGGTTCCTCACTACTAGATCTGTTTTCTTCTGAGCAAGTTTCAAATTCACTAGTTGAGAGTTCCTCTGAACTTTCTTGTTCCTTATCACTAGTTGGGTTCTCTTCTGAACTACTATACTCAACACCATAACCTAATCCTGTTTTAATATGTGCTCTTCTTTATTTTTCACAAAAACTAGTATGTGTAAGACCAACTTCTTTCCAACTAGCAAGTTTATCTAACAAAGCATCTCTTTCTTTAGTCATCTTTTCTAATTCAGACACCTTACATCCCAACTTCCATTCACTTAGTTTTAATTGATAATCCTGTTGCTTATATTGTTCTGCCCAAGCTACTTCATTGTTTTCATGTGTTATAATTTTGGCTTCCATTGACTCTAAAGTCAATTGATAACCAAGAACTTCAGTCCTAGCTTTATTATGTTTATCTCTTTCAGACACATAATTATTAAGTACCTTTTGATAAACATTATTACACTTAGAGCATACCTCAGTAGCAGTAGGTGAAGTAGCAACCAAAGCCAGCAGAATAGGTTCATCTTCACTTTCCATGCTCCAATCAAAGCCTCCAAGATCTTCAGTAGAATCCAAAGCAAGACATCCTGGTTCCTCATCAAAAGCTGTGCTCCAATCAAATTGCTCCATTGCAACCATAGACAGAGTGACTGGTTCATCATCAAATTCAGTACTCCAGTCAACCTCTGATAGATTTTCTTGAGCCACTAAATCTTTTGGTTTTGGTTCAGGAACTTCCTTGATTTCAATCTGGGTTTTGGGTTTCTCAATCATCCTGTTTGCTTGATACTTAGCAAACTTGCATTCCCTTGCAAAGTGTCCAGTCCTTTGACAATTGAAGCATTCAATCTTAGACTTATCAAATGCTATACCCTGTTTGGCATTGAAATCAATGCCTCTTCCTGTTTTCTTCATGAACTTCTTGATCCTAGCAGTAATCATAGCAACTTGCCATCTGATGTCAATTTCTTCAATATCATCTTCTTCAATCTGCAGCAAATCTTCTTCATAGGTAACAGGTAAAGTGGCTTGCTGAGCAAAGAATGAGCACACAACATCATCACAATTTATGTTGTTTGAGGGTGGTGGAGTGGTAGTGGTCATTGTTGTGTAAACATCACCGATAGTACTTTGTACAGGATAAGCAGTACTTTTAGTGGAAGTACTGCTTGTTTTTGCAGATGACACAAAAGCAATATTGTGTGAGGTTGAACCAGATTTACCATTCATCTCATGCTCATACACCTTCAAGTTATTGTAGAGATCATCAAAGTCCATAGTAGCCAAATCAGGTTGACCTCTGATCATAGTAGCAATGACATGCCAGATAGATGGTAGACTCCTTAGAAACTTCAAGTTTGCATCTTCAGTAGATATATCTACACCATGTATCTCTAGCATGCTGAGAAGATTTTGAAATCTCTCATAAGCAGCATCAAGCCCTTCTCTTTCTCCAACAGTAAAAGTTTCAAACTGCTGCTTCAACAAACTTCTGTGCATCTTCTTGGAAGCATCATTACCTCCAAATCTTGTCTTGATAGCAGCCCATAATTGTTTTGCATCCTTAGCATTGTGAAACTTTAGCAGGTGACCATCAGGTATAGCAGACAACAGTATGTTGAGAGCTTTGTCTTGATTCCTTTTCACAGTAGCAGATAGTTGTTGCTGAGGTGGTTTGGGTTGTCCCTCAACTACTACAGGTTCTTCAAGAACTTGATTGCCATTGACAATGATATCCCAGAGTGCAGAGTCAGTGATAGTAATGTACTGCCTCATCTTCGTGCTCCATAGATCATATTCACCCTTCTTGACTATAGGAATTCGAACAGTGGTGATGGATGGCATTGGTGTAGGTTCAGGTGTCGACATCTTGTAGAGTTGCTTTAGAAAATCGGTTTGGTTTAAGGTTTCTTCTTAATCAGAGTTTCCACACAAGCTCTGATACCACTTGTTGGATCGTTATACTCTGATCAAACTATTTTATATAGCTTGTTAAAGGTTTAGCAGTCTTGGATAAATCATAAACTACTAATAATGAAACACTGAATTACTCTGTTTAAGTATGCGGAATTACTTAACAAAGCTAAGAAGAATAACAAACTTCAACGATTATATTAATCACCTTGAATCTGCTTATCAAATATAGACTCACAAACAACCCTAATATCTCTAATATCGAACTTTAGCTTTTCTCTAAAAATTGTATCTAACTAATATCGACCTAGGGATCCTTTTTATAGGCACAAGGAAAACCCTAGTCGGTTTACAATACTTGAACGACAAGTAAACTAACTCTAACTATAGAATATTCTAGAATTTACATAATATTCTTAATCTAATCTTTGCATTGCAGTACTTTGACTTTATTCAACGAGCAGTACTTTGATCTTGAGCAGTACTTTGATCTTGAGCAGTACTTTAACTTATATACTTAAGCAGCACTTTAATGTCCAGCAGTACTTCAACATTTATACCCCAACAGAGAGGAACTAATTGAGAAATATGAACCTTAAAATATTTAATAACCTATAAAAGAAAAGAAGAAAAAGGAACACTAACACCTCCTTCAAAAAAATACTGCACGTAAAGACCTATGGCATCCTCCGGAAGGAGATCCATCGTCATGCCCCTCGGAGGAGCTCGAGGGTTCAAGTCCACAGGAATGCCAAAAGCCTCGACAAGGGCACGGACATCCGCTTGGCTTGTTTTAGAAGTTCTTAAGTGAATATCGAACTTTACCGAATGGTCATCCCTCGTGGAAACATCCCTAGGACCGGCCGACACAGAAGATTCCGACATAACGGAGAAATAAAGAGGAAGGGTATAGCCAAGTAAACTAAACACTAATCAAGGGTCAACACAAGCAGGACGTACCTCTAACAACAAGGAACAGATCGTGCGGAAACGCTAGGAAGATCACTCGGAATATCGTTCGGACGAGAGAGAGCATAAGATGTGTCAGAGAAACGAAATTACAGTGGTAAAAAATGAAATGGAACTCACTATTTATTGGCAAAAAGAAGGGAGCGTGAAACGACGTGTTATACAGATGGCTGACGTGTCACCATCCAGACCGCACAATCCAAAGACACGCACACGTGTCAAAATCTGAAGAATGCGGTAAAAAACGACGGCGTTCCTTAAAACGACACAATAATGATATTTGGCATTTTATGCATAAAGGACAAAATCATGACATACCCTCCGGATACATAACCCCCAGAAACATCATGGCATTTAATGCATAATCGACAAAACCATCACGTACCCTCCGGATACGTAACTACCGGAAGAGTCGAAATAACAACTTTCAATTATCACACCATTGGCATAACCAATACTATGATACTGGGGGGGGGACATGTTGGCATATGTGTCCGAAGGACCTACGCCGAACAATCCGGATCCAACATCCGGATGACTCCAATGTCCGGACGTCTTCAAGAACCGGATGGCTTCACCTCTTCGGATTACCCAACCATCCGGATATGCGATAACTACGCAAACCAAAGTACAAATAGTACACAAAGTACGCGATAATGGAGTAAAGATATACGAACTAGCACAAACCCGAGAAATACGTGCAAATGGTCGGTAAGGACAAAGACTACTCACCTATATAAAGAGAATAAATCTTCAGCTTATGGTAACTAATGCTCTCGCTCTCTAAACATTTTACTTATACTTTCTCTCTCTAAAACATATACTTACTCTCACGCTGGAGGTTGGTCCTGGGATACATCCCGGGGCGAGACTAACAGACGTGTCTGTCTTGCAGGCAAACGAACGGACAGACACCAACGAAGAATAACGAGAAATCCGAAGGACCAGTCACAGTCCAGAGGATTCATTTTGATTGCCATCAATCTGCACATTTGAACTCCAGAAAAGTCATTATACACCATCAAATTTCTTGTACTTAAAATTGTGGGTTTGCTTGTGTATAGCTAACCAACTGTAACCAATTATTTAAGTTTGGAGATACCCAACCGTAAACAATTATTCAAGTATGGAAATAAAATGTGACTTTTTATCTATAACATGTGACATTTTGAGTATAATGACTTGGGTTTTAGAAAATGTGGGTTTTACATGGAGAGCAAATTTAATGTTTTGCTCTCCATGCCACATGTTACTTTTTAGTTGGCCCTTTTAAGAAAGATGGAGAGCAAATTTTTTGGTTAGCAATTTTTTTTGCACGTACAACACACTCACCCAATATAATACAATCCAAAATAAAAACAAGGGAGCGCAAAATGTTCTAAGAGCAAATATTTTTTGCACGTACAATCCACATGTCCAAATATAATTGAATCAAAACAACAAAAGGGAGCGCAAATGGTTATGGCGTGCAACCAGTATTCGGTCAATGTTTATAGAAAACTTTGGGGTTGGTTGGGAAGTGCCAAACATTTTGTAGAAACAAAGGTGTTTTCCCCCAACTAAACGCACTTAAATTGTCTCCCATCAATGTAAAAACTTTTGTGTTAATTATAGATTTGTGAAATTAGTGTTGAATCTTTTCAGCACCAATGACATAATCTAAATTCGTGAGGAAGCTATTGCTAACCATTGCTCATATTTCTCTCATGTAACATTTTGTTACGTACCAAGAAAAATAGTAACTAATCTTATTTAACACTTTTGAACTTACATATCTGATAATGGACCCTCCGAACAGGAAGAAGGACTCCCCTTCGGTTCTGCTCGAAACCTACATAATCGCAGGCTCTGGCTAGCCTCCTAACACTTTCATTGGCGTAAAACTAGTCAACAATGACCTAGTTACCAGATGAGAATTCGCCAGTCGAAGGATTAAACCCTTCGGGGTATCCTTTGATGAAATGTAAGGACGGAATAATGCCAAGTCCAAACATGGGGAAGACCAAGTCTAACCCACGTCTTATCTCCCTCCTTAGATTTCTCGCTAAACCAAGAGGAGTGGGACACTAACCCCTAGCGGTTGCCATTTATCATGGGACGCCCCCATGATCTCCGAAAAGGTGTAAGCACTCTCCAAGCTATTTTTCTCCCCTATAAATAGCTTGGACGATCTACAAGTCTGGTATGCAATCTTAACAACCCTACTATACTATACTTTCACTAAACTTTTCATACCAAATACTTATTCACACGCCGTAGGTGGTTCGCAGGGCCCAACCCCTGCGCAATCACTTAACGTAGTGTCTTTGTATTTCTTATTTTCAGGTTAGACACAAGCTTGGCTCAACCACAACATCCCCTATATACTTTGATCACCATCGAAGGCCTGGTCGTGCAAATTATTGTACAATCAGTGGCGCCATCCGTGGGACCCGCTACAATTGGTCTCGTTATTCCAAGCAAATAACCAGTCAAACATACTCACTACTTTTCCGGCATGAATCAAGAAAGAGAAGTTACACTCCCACCGGGTTTCTCAACTCTAACACCAATACACGTAACCGACGCTAACAGTCTTCCGCCAATTACGGCGTCCACCTTCACCATACAATCTCACCCTAAAATAACGCCCAATCACCGTGCATCAACAAGTGAACCATCTCAACCACTTGGAACACAATCATCACATCCATTTGAACCTCCATCATCTCAACCATTCAAAACGCAATCACCACCACCACAACCACAACCAAAACCAAGGTTGTTTCATCCCATTCACAACAACATCCATGGTCCTCTATACGGAGAACCTAACACCCAACAAAAATATCAACCTCAACATCAACCACCACCTCAAGAACCTCAATCTCAACATTTTAAACCCTCACTTCCTTCCCTTAAGGAAATAGAGGAATCTTTTTGGAATAACCCACCTAACACTCATGAGGAAATCAATGATCGCCTCGACAATCTATATGCTTTCCAAAGCATGATTGATTCACACCTCCATCAAGCGGCGGAATTCCAAACCGCCTTGATCTCATCTGTTGTAGCACCTAACACAAATAGTGCTCTACAACCACCACAATCAACCACAAACCCTATCCTACCTAATCCTCGTCATGGTTGTTCGCAATGTGAGTGAACAATGAAAATTTGTGAAAGCATACAAACCATGCTTCACCAAGTTCAAGACAAAACCCGCTTCCTCTTTCAACATATTATCGAGCGTCTAAACGCTCTCTCTCATCCTCAACACCCTTAGACCTTGTGTTTAGGAGGATGTTTCTTATTAAGAAAAATGATGTTCTTTTTATAGATTATGGAATGTCTTTTCTATCTAAGTTATTTTCAACTTTTGTTTCTCTTTTCTTAAAAGTAGGACTTTTATTTCTTGTCTTTAATTTGACCTTTGTTAAAAATAAATTTTACTAGAAATAAAAATCGGTTCTACTATATTGGGTGTATTATGGGCTGATTTTTATTTTGTTATGAGTATGATGTGGGTTCTCACCTTCGCATGACTTGTTCTATACATGTCTCTTGCGGCAACTAACTTTCTTTTACAGGTTCAAAATCCACTTGGCACCCCAACTAGGGGGAGTATTTTCCAAGGGGGAGCATTCCGCTACGCAACTCTTCTTTTTGTTTCGACAAAAAGGGGGAGAAAACATATTTAAACTTACAATGATTTTCATCAATTGAGTAAAACAAGTTTAAATACAAACTTTTAAAGACTCAACACTAGAATTAATGATTTACTTAAAAATAAAGTTTATGTTTTGTC
>LBNU01039011.1:88175-99561 GCA_014162995.1 Artemisia annua
AGACATTGGTCTTCCCCATGTTTTGGGCTGGCATTAGTTCGTCCTTACATTTCAATCGGAAGGAAGACCGCCGAAGGGTTTAATCTCTGCCGGCTTGGGCGAGATGCCTCCCATCTGGGTGAACTAGTCATTGGTTGACTAGTTACGCCAATGGAAGGGTGTTAGTTTGAAGGCTAGCCCGTAGCCTGCGGATTATGTAGGGTTTTCGGAGCAGGAACCGAAGGGGAAGTCCTTCTTCGCTGTTTGGGAGGGGGTACATTATTAACGGCCGCCCGGCAGCAGCGCGGTGGCATGCTACGGAAGTGGTACGAAGGGGTACATTGCTTCACGACTCTAACGCTAAAACTCCAAAATGTGCCAATCATTTTAAAAAATACTTCACATCCCCACTAATCTCGCATTAAATTTTGCAATCATTATTTGTTTAAAGGCTACTTGTACCTAATCTCTTTATAACGATGAGCATTGATATGTGTAAATGTCGTCTTCACAAACTATATGACGTCTTTAATCCGGAGAAACTCAAATCACATGGACACGATGTCGGGTGCAGCATCGAAAGAAGCCACGCGGGTCATAAAAGATATCTACCCCCCAAACCCTAAATTACTTTTACTTCTTCCGGCCCCAAAATCAACACACAGTAAAAGCCGATACTCACGGTGAATCTCTCCGAACTCAATACAATTCTCCGTTGGAGATCACCACCTGTTCGTCGTTACTGATTACAAAACTACCTCCTCAGAAACCCACGTCTTATCTCCCTCCTTAGCTTTCCCGCTAAACCAGGAGGAGTGGGACACTAACCCCTAGCGGTTGCCATTTATCATGGGACGCCCCCATGATCTCCGAAAAAGGTGTAAGCACTCTCCAAGCTGTCTTTCTCCCCTATAAATAGCTTGGACAATCTACAAGTCTGGTATGCAATCTTAACAACCCTACTTTACTATACTTTCACTAAACTTTTCATACCAAATACTTATTCACACGCCGGAGGTGGTTCGCAGGGCCCAACCCCTGCGCAATCACTTAACGTAGTGTCTTTGTATTTCTTATTTTCAGGTTAGACACAAGCTTGGCTCAACCACAACATCCCTTATATCCTTTGATCACCATCGAAGGCCTGGTCGTGCAAATTATTGTACAATCAATATCATATTTCTCTCATGTACTGATTTTGAAATTAATGTAACTCAATTTGTGTATGTTAGTGAATGCTAGTGACAGTTTTGTGGAAAATGAGATACATGTGGGGACGCAAAGGAGGAAAACGAGTGTTGTATGGCCCTTTGGCTACGGACACAATACATACTTTAAATAAGTTTGAATATTTATAAAATTGTGTTTGGCAATTCTATAATGTTTAAAGTTCTCTTTACTTGTCAACTAATGCAGGCTGAAGTTCTTTTACTAAAAACAAGTACTTACTCGAGCTTTCTTAATTCGAACATAGTTAAATTTATAAGAAGGCCGGTATTGTCTGCAAGACCGGCCGTTACACCCTTCTCATGTGATGCGTCCTAGACCAAAATAAAAAAGATATCGGTCCTATTTTCGGGCGATTCATTGCACACACAAAACCAATCCCAACAGTTAAAGAATGACCATTGGTCATTTGTTATACTATATAACATTCATTGAAGTGGAAATGTGTGACACTGTTCCAAAGCCGCTGATTGGGAGGTCGCTTGAGGGAGTGGGAAGGCTTAGGTGCATTCTGAAGCCGTGGCTCGAGCCGAAACTATTCACATGCTGAGTCAAGCCTAGCCGTCGGATTAGAGGGATTAAAAACGTTGTTTAGCATGTTGAAGCCTTGAAGGTTATAGCATAATAGAAGTAAATCCAAGTAATTGCTTATGATTATAAGTACTATTGAATATGTCCAAATGAATACGAGCTGGACAGCAGTGGAATAATTTAATGGGCTTCAGGCCCAATACTAACAACTTCATCCCATTTCTGTGTTTACCCAAACGTTACATACATTTTTAATGCAAGTTTAAAATACGCGAATATGAAATTTTGTTGTTACCTTTAACGGGTAAAATCTAAAATTAAGTATATAGCATGCTGATCTATGCCTTTAACGGGTTAATTTTAGATTTTACCCGTTAAATGTAACAACCGAATCAAAAATTTTAATTGGTATATGGTTTGGTTTAAAACCCACCGAAGTATTTTATTGGTGTGTGATTTGGTTTATGGTTTGACAAAAATATAACCAAACCAAACTGAAGAAACTGAATATCTCTATCTACATAAAAAATAATAATATAAATACACATAGTTTCTATCTTATCATCCTTAATAACAATACTAATATTCAACTAAGTTATTCAACTAAGTTCGGATGCTTGAAGATGAAATATTCAAGCTTATAAGTCTGAAGACTTTTGTTGAAGAAAATTTTATCTTGTTTCGATTTCATTCACTTCCTTTAAGTCGTGAAAACATTTGGTTTCTTAAACTCCTGTTTTGTTGATTTACTCGAGCAATTTGTAACACCTTTTGTTTTGTTAATTTTATCTAAACTTTTAATTTTTTATTTATGATTTATAAATTATATTTTTATGTATGCTAGAATTTGGTTTTCTTGGTTTATACCGAAACCAAACCGAATTCTAATTTGGTTTATGGTTTGGTATGATCCGTTCTAATTGGTTTGGTTTGGTTTTTGTTTTGACTTTAAAAATTTTCAAACCAAAAAACTAGAACCATACAATCCACAAACCCGAGAACCGAACCGATGAACACCCCTATGTCTAACAATGTCTTTGGGGCAATAAATTAAAATATTAATTAAGAAACTTTACTTGATCTAGGTTAATTTATAAGTGTAACAATTATGTATTATGTAAATGCATTTTTAACTAAAACATATGTTTATATTGAATTAATAGATTCTAACTAGTTCCTAAGAGCACTTGTTAGACAATTTGTTCATATAATTTATGGATTTGTTGGCTTTTTCATATAAACTCTATAGTGTTAACACATTAATATATTTATCTGAGTGACTGAATTACCTCAAATAATCCTAAAACTGAACCTTCTTAAGACAGGGTCTTGTGATATAAACGAATCGAACTTTAGCAGAGCTCGAATCGACAATATTATGCTTAGCTCGAGCTGGACGAGCCTTTATGAGGGAAGCTTGAACTCGACTCGAGAAAGCTTGTATCTGGTTCGAGCTCGGCTCGAAAGGCTCGATTTCTATGTAATGATGTGTTAATTTGAACTAACTAACATTTAGATATAAGATAAGAAATTCGACTCGAGCTGGACTCGAAAAGCTAGCTACATTCATAAACAAATATTTACACTTGGTGTATCTACATAAAAGTCCCGTAAATATACATATTATATATAAAAACATATACATTCTTTAAGAGCTCGACAATAACTCAAGTTGAGCCTACATAAGCTCGAGCTCAAGTCATTAAACAATTCAACCTCATTTTTAGTGCTCGGGCTTGAGCTCAAGGCTCAAAAAAGCTCGACTCGAACGAGCTCGATTTGTTAAACAAAAGCTCGACTCGAACGAGCTCGAGTTGTTAAACAAAAGCTCGACTCGTTTACACCCCTACTTTTGAGCCTTGAATATAAATATGCTTTTACCATATACATTCATGTGTTTCAAACCTACAAAATAATTTTCAAACAATTATGAGGAGTTTATTTAAGCTTTTGGCTTATATGTGCTAAATAAGCTTAAACAAGTGTTTGACTACGGCTATGTTTGGCAAAAGTAGCTGTGAGCAGTAGTAGTGAGCAGTAGCAATGAGCTGTGAGCAGTAGCTGTGAGCTGTAGCCACAGCTTCTTAAAGAAGCATTGGAAAAATGAGTTTTCCTAAAAAATCGCAAAGCTCACCGCTCTTTTGCCAAACGAACACTAAAAATCAAAAAAACTCATTGCTCACCGCTCATCGCCCCAAAAAGGTCCAAAAAGCTCTGAACCAAACATAATCTACGTTTATATTAGTAGGCTTATGAGTTTATATCAGGTGTTTTTATAAACCCAAAAAATGTGTCTTTTTTATAAGAGGTTGTGCTTATATAACATACTCAATTATAAATTATAATTTTACCTTTAATTAATCATACTTAATTTAATATTCATATTTTTCACCTCATGTTGCCTTTTTTGTCATTTACCAATCTAAGCTAAAACTAAACTTCTTTACTTTGCAAGGTTTAAAATAGCAATGAAATTAAAAGGGCCATAACCAAACACCCCCTTAAACTTTCCAAGGTTTAAAATAGCAATGAATTTAAAGATGTAAAACCATTGATTATGATGATAACGTAGTCATAAAAGTAGCAGTATGTAGCTATTTATAAAGCTTGTCTTAAAGCAACTATATATCTTAAGGGAGGTGATTGGCACACTCTCAAATTTTATTAGGACACTCTATTGTACAAGTAGTTAAAGCAGGTAATATTTAATGTACAATTGTCTGTTGCACACAGTGGAGTGTCCCAATAAATTTTGAGTGTGTGCAAATCATTTCCCGCAACGGGATATCGTTCAGGAGATCGCCAATCAAATCAGGAGTCAAAATGATAGATTGCACGTGGGAGATCGACTTGGTTATGTCAAGTGTTAGACGACCATTGAAACCTGATCTTCCAACACGAGTGATGTAGAATATTATGATTTTGTAGGACATGGTTAAGGTACCATCAATTTAATTAGTTCCATGTTGTTCCTAATAATTCATAACCTAACAACTAAATTATTCTTTATAGAAAAGTTAGAAACAATAATGTTATTTTCTTGGTGATAAAATCTTGAAAAAATAAATGCTAAAGAGGTTAGTAAAGAGGTACTCACATAGTCACATGGCCATGCCTTCTCAAATTTGAAACCAACAATTTTATGTTTTAGGGTTTTAGTGTCTCTCCAATTCACTCATTAGTTGTCATATTAACTTAACACTCTCATTCTCACTAATTCACACATTTCTCATTCAAATGAAATCCTATGTTTATTTCCTAAAGAACCCATGGATCATTGCATTTCTTCTTCCCATTCTCACATTTGCTTATGGCCCTTTTACTTATTTCACTATCTCCATTTTCCTCATCACCACAATCTTGATCTTGGTTTCTTCTTCGTTCATGTTCTTACCACTCTCTAAGCATAACCTAGATGAACAAGTTCAAGTTAGTTCTGATCACAAGAGCTCAAATAATCACCTAGATGAACAAGTTCTAGTTAGTTCTGATCACAAGAGCTCAAATAATCATGTTAAAGATGAAGCTAAGGTTATTGGCTATTTAGATATGGATGTGCCAGAATCTTGGTTGGAAAATCAAATGATTGGTGGATTTACAAGTGAAGATCATTCAGATTTTGAGAGTGAGAGTCTCGACTGCTCAGACGGCTCCATAACCGACGAGGAGAGTTTAATAGAAATCAAACTTCCAACGAGGAACTATGAGTGGCCGGAGATGAATGACGAAGAACATTTGTTTGAAATCGATATATCTATAGGGTCCATTAAGTGACCAAGGTTTTATGTGGTGAATCATGTCAATCTTTTATAATGATGTTTGATTCGACATTTGTATGTAAAAAAAATCTTGAATTAAGTTGTTGCATGTATTTTGTGGATCAAGAATCAAGATCAAGTTTACTTGTGAATCATGATGAGTTTTGTCACCCTTTATAATTTACTTTGACGTTTTATAAGTAAAAAGTGATAGAATTTTATGAAATGAAAAACATTAATCTTTTAGAAAGATGAGTTGAATATATGATTAAAGCATAGGATTCCCAATTAAGAAAACACATAATATTATGGACCCTTTTTTGTTATAATTACTTCCCCAATATCTTTGCTCCAATAACTAAAAAGTTGTCAAATTCCCATTATATGGAGTCCACATGCTATGCATTTCCACTCTCCCGATACGTGAAAATGCATGTATACATAAACAATAACTAGCAGGGTACCCACGCGATGCGGCGGCGGGTACCATGTAACTATATTTTCTGACAATGTGATGTTATGCGACCATACTTTTATTAAATAATTAATTTACAAATAATAATAACTTTAGTTAAGACAGTGGTATAATTCTATCTCCTATTAACCGAAGTTACCACAAACAGAATATTGATTTTTTCCTTCAGCACAATCACCCTTCGTCAATTTTGGAGCCGATCTACCCAGTTCGACCCTCATGCTGCAATGGCGGCTACCGAACCGGTCGACCGACCATGGCGGGCAGCCTAATGGCTTTATTTTTAAGTGTTTAGTTGAATAGTTTGATTAGATTGTACATTGTGGTTAAATGGTTGTATATTTTAGTGAATGGATGAATTAAATAGTGTATTAACTGTATGTGTTGAATAGTGTTTTTTAGTTGTATTTGTGCTTCAAATAGTTTGTGCACTGTGTTTTATTAATTATACCTTTTATCAAAATGGTGTTTTAAATATGACATTAATTACAAATATTGACCAGTCAATATGTGTTGGTGTTTATGCATAAATTAATTGTACATATAGCTTAAGTAGTTGTATTTGCTTAAAATCTATACGAGGAAGTCTTAAAAAAATTGGAAGAGAGAGGGTGTTGAATGTTTTATAAATAGTGTAGATATTTAAAAATCTGTAGTTGATTAAGTGACTGAGAGCTTTTATGTTTATCACTTTATCTTGTTAAGTCTCATTTTTACTCATCATTCAAAAAAAAAAAAAAAAAAAAAAAAAAAAAAAAAAAAAAAAAAAAAAAAATTAATCCATATGCAAAATCATATTGGGATTAATATTACTAAGAACTATGTTGGATTAATGTTAAACTAGTTATAGTTTCCATAAATAGTAGACACGACAAGTTGGATAAGCCCTTTGTTAAATCAATCAATGATCGAAAAAAAATACAATTTGGTAGGACATACGTTTCTTACTAAATTTCACTAATTTTCAAAACACATTGCAAATAAAACAAAAAAATGTTTATAAACTTAAGTACCTCTCTATATAAAACATGATAAAACGTGGGTCCTTTAGTTTAGCACTAAAATTATCTAAAGACAATTGGAATAATTATGTTGAAATGTATGACTTTAATATATTCAACATTCGTATAAAAAAAGGGTCTTACTATTAATACCTCTACCACTAATTATATTTTTTCTTTTCTTTCTTTTATCTTTAATTGTATTAACAGAGCAAGATAATTTTTTTATTAATTTTTGTTCTGTTTTTTTTACTTTTATTATTTTTGACTTGACAACTTTTAAATTTTATATTCCGTAATTTTTTTGGCAGTTTTACCCTATTTATTAATGAAACAAGACAATTTTTAATGGTTTATGCTCCGTATTTTTTGAATTTTACTACTTTTTTACTTCTCAAACTTTATATTTTTTGTTTCGTTTTTTATTTGACAGTTTGATAAAAAAAAAAAAAAAAATTATAAAAATAAAAAAAAAAAGTTAAAGTGTATTAGTGGTACTTTAACGCAGTGTTCTTGAGTTCCTTTTTGAGGAGAAAGGAAATCAAAAGGGAAGAAACATAGTCAAATGCCTCTTCTTGAGTTTTTTTAAGAATGAAAGTGGGAAAAGAAGAGAAGCAATTATGGAAGGAAAGTGTATGTTGTTTTTTGTTAACAACAGATCCGCCTAGATCTGAGAAGAAAAGGAACGATCTTCCTTCTTTTCTTTTCTTCTTTGCTTCTTTTCTTTTCTTTTAATGAAGAGCTCAGGAACAAAGCGTAAGGGTACCAATATCCCAATCATTTGAAAAATTGATTGCATGTTGTTGAGGTAAAATCTTGCGTATACCCCAAACAAGCAAAATGAATCCTCCGGACAATAACTGGTCCTTCAGATTCTTTGTGGTCTTCCGTACGCCCTTGTCCTTTCGATCACCTATAAGGCAGAAACGTCCGTTAGTCTCGCCCCGGGAATGTATCCCAGGACCAACCTGCGGCGTGAGAGTAAGTACTTTTAGAGAGAGAAATATAAACGAAAATTATAGAAAGAGAGAGAGAAAATTAGTTAACCTTAAGTGAGGATTTCTCCTCTATTTATAGGCAGCCAAAATGGGATGCCAGGCTGTTTGTACTTAGTCCCTTAGTGTTCGCTAAATTAAGCTCTACTATCGTGTACTTTGTTGTACTTGCTTGTACTTTGTTTTGCGTAATTATCGCTTATTCGGAAGGTTAGGTTATCCGGAACGATGCGGTGGTTCAGATAATGGTCTGGGGTGTATTGGTTTGATTCGTCCGGACATCCGTCTGCTTCGTTCCGTTCGGCATGGGTCCGGAGGACACATACGCCTACATGGCCCCCCAGTATCATAGTATTGGTTGTGCCAATGGTGTGATACTAAGAAGTTTATTTTTTAGTTGTTTTCCGGAGGGTATCGTCTGATTTTGTCGTTTTGAACGCGTGCGCAAAATGCCAAAGGTAATTAGGGAGCGTCGTCGTTTCTACCGTGCCTTCTGATCATGACACGTGTGTGCATGCTTGATCGTGCGGTCCACATGACGCCATGCGTCTCCTCTGACAGGTGTGTCGTTTAGCGTCCCTGTTTTGCCTATAAATAGCACAGTTTTTTACTTCATTTATACCGCTGTAATTTCTCTCTCTAGTTTCTCACACATCTCTGACCGTCTCTCGTTCGTCTTCCGAAGGGTTATGCGTGCAACTTTGTTACTTCATCTTTCGAGGTACGTGTCGTTCCGTGGTGTCTTGTTTTAGTGTTTTTGTTGTTTGGCTATACCTTCCTTCCCTTCGGACCCATTATGTCGGAATCCACTTCTTCGGTTAATTATGAAGATGTTTCGTTGTCGGAA
This sequence comes from Artemisia annua, assembly GCA_014162995.1. NCBI lineage: Eukaryota > Viridiplantae > Streptophyta > Magnoliopsida > Asterales > Asteraceae > Artemisia > Artemisia annua. The sequence goes on from LBNU01039011.1 coordinate 96,989, forward strand.
GATCCACATGTTAAGAAGGATATTCTTAAGAGGAAATCCGTGTTGAACGAAGCGGATGTGCATGCCTTGGTTGTGACTTTTAAAATACCGGAAGAATTGCATCCGCGGGTCCCTCCGAAGGGTATGACGATGAATCAACTTCCGGATGACGCTATTGGTTTGTACGCGGAGTATTTCTTTGAGGGGGATCTCACCGTTCCGTTTACTAATTTCCTTTTAGATGTCATTAGGTATTTCAAAGTTCACATCTCTCAGTTGGTTCCGCTTGTTATGCACAGTGTTACTCTTTTCGAGGTTTATTGCCGGAGCATGCACATTCCTCCAACCACCCCTTTGTTCCGTGTTTTTTATAAACTTAGTAAACAAGGCTGTTGGTTTTCTTTTGAAAAACGTGTTCATGCGGATAGGAAGGTTTGCTTCAAAGATTTTCCTTCCTGCCTGAAGGGTTGGAAACATCAGTTTTTCTTGATTGACAGGCGAGCTATCGCGTTTTCTATGCCTTGGAGGCATCAAGATTCGGATGTTTCCGATCCATTTCCGAGGAATGAATACAACATTGCTCATGCCGAGATGCTAGCAGAGACACCTATAGAGCCATTACAAGTTCCGCAAGGGATTCTGTATGCCTTGGGTCTATCTGACCATTGGGAGTTTCCTGGTTATCTTCCGGCTTTGAGGGACGAGGAGGGGAGGGGTATAGCCTCTATCATAAGCATGAGTTTTCCTTTATTGTCGTTATTATCGTAAATTTGCGTTTAATTGCGTGTTTCGTTTGTTAACAGGTGTCACTATGTCTGAATACTTGAAGAAACCACTTCTACGCAAGAAGGTTAATGTGGAAAAGGGGGACAAGTACCCGGAAGGTCATGTCAGTGCTATACATGTTACGAAGTGATTCGTTGTGTTTTAGTGTGCAAAACAACAAGTACACAAAAATATCAACAAAGTGGAGTCAAAGTTATCGTGAGTGACAACAAGACGTGGAGAAATACAAGTAAACCTTTTAGGAAAAAGATTACCTCGTAAACTCGTGCAATGTGATATTTGTGAGACCGGGAAGTGATTTCCCGAGTCGTACCCCAACGAGGTGTGAATGGAAAGATTCGTGAAAGATCGAGATTAAAGACTTGTATGTTTGGTTGAGAAAGATTGTTTGGTTTTATGGTACGTTAAATTAACGAAAAATGGAAAATTAACGAACGAGGATGAAAATAAAATAACCTAAAGGGAACAAAAGGCAATTGGCAAACTAAGGAAATCCTAAAATACTACGGGAATCAAAAATAGGTATCGGGAATCCTAAAACACAAATTAAACAAGTAACGTGACGTTTATTCTAAATAAACGTCAACGTACAAATAAAAACGTGAAATTTTAGCTACGCAAATCCTACGGGCCTAAAAATAATTTTCTAACGCACTAAAAGACAAAAGAAAATTTTAGAAAAAAGAAAATTAATTATTTAATAAAAATCCTAATTATTATGAATTAATTACTATTTAAACTAAATTAAATCAAAATAAATATTAAAACTAATTAAATAAATATGAGATTTTTCTGGAAATTAATTTAAACTAAAACAAATCTAAGAAAAATAAAAAGTTTGGAAAAAGCAGTTTCAATAAGCTGTAAAAAGCTCAAAAGCTAAAATAAGCTTAAAGTTCCACTACTACTATAAAAATAAAAAGTGGAATATAAAACAATGAGAAGTCCCTAGGGCAGATGGTTATGTGTTGTGTGTGGTGTGTCTGAGTGTGCAGGGGGTCAGGGGTTCGACCCTAAATTTTTGCACAAAGTTTATATATTTTTTTTTTCTTTTCTTTACTGCTTCAAACCACAAAACACAAACACAAAAACACCACCTTACTTTTTTTTGGAAAACAGATTATAACAACAAAACTCAAACAAATTCTTGATCTTGCAACAGAATTGAGAATCAAAATAGATTTCAAAATTTTGTTTCTCTCTTGGTTCTTTGAAATTACCAAACACAGATTACATAAGCTTAAGCAAGCTCCAAGCTTGTATAAGCTTTACAAAAACAAACCACAACAACAAATACATCAACAATAACTACAATATCAACAATAACCAGTAACAAGATCCATTATCAAGAAATCAGTAATCTGAGAACATGAACAATAGTAGAAAAAGTAGCAGCCACAGGTTCAAAATAAGCAAAAGAAAGGTTCAAAATAAGCAGTTGGATAAGCACAATAAACTAAACTAAAGGCATACACTTAATCACTACCTAGGGGTTATCTAAATCACCAAACTATAAGCCCTAACACCTACAAATGAATCTAACTATGGGCAAAATGAATCTGGCAAAACACTGGGGTGCAGGGCAGAGAAAGGGTCAAACAGGTCACTTGGAGGGTGATTTTCAATAAGCTAATGAATTAAAAAATGGGTTTATCTTGCTGAATTACACTCACAAGCCACCAGGGAATACAATACAACTTCCCAAATCTATTTCCAACTCATATTGAACTCTACAGAAACCTCTAAAATCTGTCCCATTTCCAGATTATAAATATTTTGACTTTTGAAAATCATGAACTAAGTTGACT
>LBNU01039012.1:3778-34253 GCA_014162995.1 Artemisia annua
AAAAAGGAGGGAGAATTAGTATGAAATAAGGAAACTATCTATTCGATACGGCTCCCTACCGCATTCCATCATCTCGCAGAATCTTCCTGAAAATATATACCAATTTCATAGGTCTCTGCAGATTTTATTATATGCTATGCTTACAGAGTTGTAAGTATACGGTGGTTGTGTTAGTATCCTACCGGTATATTTTATTCCCTTTTGCAGCTTCCATAATCGAATTATCACGATGGTCCAGAGGATTTTTTTCTTAATAATAATGAATTTTTTTATTAATGAAAATACCGCACGAATGGTTAAAGACATATTATGATTTTCTCAATATTAATTTTATTTGCTATTAATTATGAAAAATTTGGGGTTTTTAACTTTTGTTTGTTTGTGATTGATATTATTTGCGACAAAAAAAACAGAGATATGTTTCGTAAAGAGTGCTTCCGATTAATTAGCATTTATTGACTATATTTGTAATTTCTTATTTTGGTTTTAATTAACATGTGGTATCAAGTGACTATAACCAACCAATGATTTGAGACGAACAATATATATTAGATAAGTATTTTGGATGTTGGATTATTGTTGCTATATCTAAAAAAATTTAGATATTCGATTTGAAAAAATTGGTTAATGGCGCTGTTTAATAGGTAATGTTGATTCTATTGGCTAGCCCCATTATTTTATAGATATAATGCCGAATATATAAAAGCTTCGTGTGTACTATAATATGTATTTGTTGTCTCTCGCTATTCTCCCATTAAAGGTAGCCTCACAATTTAAAGATGATAAACGTTTAGATAGGCACTGATATAATGACAATAAAGGAAGGTTGAATAAATGTGTACTTCTCTATTAGCTTTCCTCAGCTCGGGGTAATCAGTTGTGGGTAAGTAAATATGCGAACAGTTTTCCACAAAAGTAAACAGTAAATTGTTAATTAGGTAATTAATTAATAGGTTGGTTCCCGTAATGTACCGTTAATCCCGTCATTATTACATAAAGAGCTCTCCAGCACATCTTAATGAATTGAATTTAAACAATTAACTGTATATTATGAACATTAATATCAATTATATTTTCACTTTATAGCTCTTTTGTTTCCATAAATTGTATTTATTATCTATGCTTTATGCTTTGCGGGAGAAAAGACACCTCTACATGCAAATTGTTGCTCGCATTTTTGGGAACAATATATGCTAAACTATGTAGTGGGGAAGGTGAATTTCTAGAACGTTACATTTTGTAAATTAAAAAGAAATTGCAGCGTAAACTACAATTATATGGCTCATCTATGTTTAATATCTAACATAATTTAATATATCAAGACTATGAATATATATGGCCTTTTTAAGTGAAGAGTCAAAAGACAAACAACACCACTTGCACGCCCCTTATGATTTGTATAATTGTAATTTTTCTTTACATATTGAACGGAGTGTATATAGGGATAAGCACAAGAATTAATGTAGACAAATATAAAATAATTCTTAACATTTCTTAATAATGATTTGGGTACTTTGTTAGTATATGCGCTTAATCATACGAGAAACAATGGCGACTCTATAGTGAAGTATGTTAGTATTATGCATAGCGAAAACCCTAGTTTAATGTGAAATTTCATGTAGACTATAAGAATGTAACGAGACTGTTGTAGATGGATATTACTTTTCTTTTTTCTTTTTTTATTATTTTTTTTAATAGAATAATCTATTAATTTGAGTGCATGGATTCATTGCTAACAATTAATCAGTAATGAGACCATAGAGTTATCACTAGTATCAAATTCTTTAATTACTGCGTGCATTGGATTATGTTTCTTGTTAGAGTAAAGAGCAAAATACATCGGTAAAAGTTACATTTTTGCCGTTAAAAAAAAAAAAAAAATAAAAATAATAAAAAAAAAAAAAAAAAAAACGCCCTCAATTATCATATGCTCTTGAAGATTCAAATTTAATTTAAGCAGATATTCAGTGAATTTTCATTAGAAAACAAACCTAAGTATATATATTCTTACGTTAGTATCCAATTTTAGGACATTAGCCAATTATGATGTTGTGATGACTAAAATAGAATATTAAACTATTTGATGTTAGTAGTTTTGAATAAAGAATAGGCAGATCATGACGAAGATTTTGATTGATTGGAATGGAGTATGTAATGGGGTCATATGACAGATTAATTTCATAGTCAAATTAAATAGTTTTTCTCATGTTATACAGAAGTTATAGCGTGTCATCTTATGTTAGGTATGTTTTATCTTTGTAGGAGTGTTTGTTTGGCCTTATTGGATTGAGTTGTGAGACTCATCCTAAACTGTTGTACTTAACTGTTTTTTGGAATAATATATTTTATCGTAAACCCTTTACGAAAAATAATAATAATAAAGAAAATTAGCATATATATTCATTAAAACATAAATATGCATGTTTCTTAAAAGACAAGTTTTTAATGCATTAGGTACAATGCAAGTTAAACATGTTTAGATATATATCGCAAATATGCAAGTTTTAGTGTGTATATATGTAATTGTCCCTTGAACATACACATAGATGGTGTCATTGATGAAATTGTGCAAATAACCCATGCTGATTTAGAAAGAGTTATGAGGTGTTTCTTTTTTTTTTTTTTTTTTTCTGTTAGTTGAAGGAAGTGTGAGATTCATCTATATTATGATATTGTTTTTTTGTAAGTGGGTCCATTTTTCCCTTGTTTGGTCTATCCCTAACATGAGTAGTTATATGGGAGACTCCCCCCATCCAGACCCATTAACAGCCATGTGTCCCACATGAGCCTCACGCATCCCTTAGCTAACAGAAAAAATAAAACCCCCTTACTCCCTATGTTCGAAAAAAGTGTCTACAAATAATTTTGTGTATTTTATGAGACATTAATTATAGTATATATTATATATATATATATATATGTATATATAATATATTATATATATTTAATTATTATTATATATATATATTATATATAGTATACTAATATATATTATATATATACTATAATTATATATATTATATTAAGGGTATTGTATAATATATATAACCTTTTATATATTGCAAGTTTATAACTAGTTTCTTGCTGATATTGATGAACATAGCAACACTAGCACTATGAGTAATTGAGTATGCAAAAGAAGTATCTATTATATACTGGTGAACTCGTTTGCTATTTATATACGAACAAAACAAAAATGTCGTGCATTTTCTAAATTTTGAGTATACTTTTAACTATTCTCGGTATACTTTTAGCAATTAATTTAGTTGTGGTGATTTCAATTCAATCATAGAATCAATCAATAAAGTGCTGCAAAATTCTGAATTAAGGGATATACACATTAGTGATTTTGGGACGAAGTTTGAAAAGGTAGTTAACAATTGTTGAAGACACGAAGTTAAACCGTAGAAAGAATAAGAAAAGGAGAAAAGTCGTTGCCAAACCTTAGTTCCTCATTTTCTTCTGTTAGTTTTTAACGCTGTTACATCAAATGACTCACTCAATTAGGATTAGGGTACCATATGAACCAAATTATTAAATATGTGCTACCATAAGATACCTTTAATACTTCTTTAGGGTACTAAAAGATAATTTGACCTAAAAAAACTTTATAGGAAGCATAGATACCAAAAGGGTCGAGGCGCCTCGTGACCAATAGCTAGTGGACAGCCTCAGATTCCACGAGACTTCCTGTCTTAAAAAGTAAAAATTACTATGCAAGAAATTTTGTTTTTGCTATAGTTTGAGTTCTCTGTAGGATAGATACATCCCGTTATAGACCTATGAGCCTTTAAAAAATAATTTTGCGACTACTTAGAAAGTTAGAATCATGTTTGCAGGGAGAATAGGTTAGGTAAACATTGGTACAGGATATATGATATAAAAGCCAACTTAAACCAAAGTCAAAACTTTGCCGTAAAGAATTAAATTTTACATTAATGAAGCAACAATTACGCTTTGATGCTTTGTATTATCACGATACTTAGTCAAAAAATTACCGTAAACTATCGACTTTGGCATTAAATGAGCAATTGTCGCTCTTTGACGCTTAGTACATTGTCATAATGATAATTTCGTAGCGTTTTGAACTTGCTGGTAGTATCAGATGAGAAATGATCTAGCTAGTTGCTGCCAAGTTAACTCCTCGATAACTTATATCTAAAGGTCAGAGTGTTTGTTCATTATAACAGTTCATGGAAAGTATCGGTATATCTTTTAATCTGTTTTTATGATCGAGGAGTTCAAACTCAAAGATATTGGATATGTAGCTACGTCCGTAAGAATCTAGACAAGGCTCGACGATGTTATGAGTTTCCTTAAACTATGCTCAAGTTAGCTTAAGAGATTTAATAGCTCAGTTAACTTTAAAGTATATATCAAAACTTATATGCTAGAAAAAGCTCCAATAGGGAGCCTAAATAGCTTGCACTATTTGGTCAAAATATTTCGAATAAGCCAAGCTTAACTAGATCAAAAAATAAAGCAAATATATAGGGCCATAGGGTATGCAAATTCCAAAAGCTCAATAAAACTCTGAGTTGGAGAGATCTTATAAAACTAAAATTCGTAAACTTGTAATAGTAGATTAAACTTTGCCTATATAAGGTTACTTGACCAAGTTTTGACTTTTTTGAGGCCCAACTTAACGTGATTAGATTATTTTTTTTATCAGCCTGATAACAAGCGGGTATTATATTATTGGGCCCTATCTTTAAAAACAATATATCATAAGTTTTTTTAAAATGCACTTATTAGTATTTTTAATCATTGCATGATGATTTGCAAATAACAACAAATAATTGCCTCCTTTTATTTTGGATCTTAAAGCATTTCAAATCCACAAAACTTTGCTTATTCTTCTCCTTGACATTTCTTCATGTTTTTTTATCATTGTCAACTTTACTTCCAATCCACCCTATGCAACACCAATGGCGACCGGGAAATCTCGTGGTAACAAGAGATCGTCTGGTGGTTCTTGTTCGTCTACTCTCACAATGGTCGTGCTTGTGACCGTGTGTGCTTTAGGCCTCTGGATGCTAACATCCAGCTCTACTCCTTCGTCAAAGACCACTCCTATGAATATTTCGGACAATGTGTTGTATGATACTGATAGACGTGCAAATTTAAACCGTAAAATGCCCATTGATGCCACTCAAGATAAACTTGTTGATCTTTCGAGTAATAGCAGTACTTATGGAGATAATGGTGGTGATTTGCCTATAGATGTTGTGCAACATGATGATGAATTAAGAACACGGAATGATTTGGATATGAATCAAGAAATGGGTCAGAATTCTAAGGTCGATGAGAATGAAAATAAAGAAGAAAACACGAGTACTAATATTGTTGATGATGATGCGGAGAGTTTGAATGATAGTGATATGGGGAAACAAGAGGCTGAGTTACACCAAGAGGAGGCAAAGGAAGAACAGGATATTGATATATCGACAGTAACTGAAGATAACGCAAATGGATCCAAAGAGACAACGTCAATAAAAAAGCATAATTACAAAACACGAAATAGTGAAGTTTTTGAGGAAAGTACAATAGCTGATGATCAACAAAGTGATACGGAGAATCAAGAGGATAAACAAACAGAACACATTCGGGATTTGGAAGATAACCAAGAACGAGAAACAAATGACCAGGAACCCGAAAAGGAAATGGAGGATAAACAAGAAGAACAAGAAAATGAGGATGATGGACCAGTAAAATCTCACTCAATAGCAGCCGAGACAAAAGCCCAAGTTGAAGATCGAGAAGCACGAGATCTTAGAAACAAAATGGAACAAGCTAAGATAGAATCAACCATAGACAATACCACTATACACATCAAAGCTTCCAATGTAGGGAATTCAACTATCATTAAAGGCGTTACTAGTGGTAATAGAACCAGTAACAATTGGGAGTTATGTAACGTGACGGCTGGGACAGACTATATACCATGTTTAGATAATGAGATCACGGTAACAAACTTGCATCATCGGTACCAGACAAGACACTGCCCAGATGAGCCTCCCATGTGTCTCGTCCCACTTCCAAAGGGTTATAAGACACCTATTCCATGGCCTCAAAGTAGAGATAAAGTACTAATACTTCTATTCACAGTAATTTTTCAGGTGTTGCTCTATGTTAGGAAACTACATAAATATTTAACAAATTATAGGATGTAAATGGCAGATATGGCTCCAAAATGTACCAAACAACGCCTTATCAAATCTAAATGGACACCAAAACTGGGTGAAGGTAACAGGGGAATTCATCACTTTCCCTAGAGGTGCTCTTCATTATATTGACTTTCTACAAGAGGTAATTAACAAACTATTCATACATCGATTCGAATAATATATTGTTAAGTGTCTAGTTGTGTCATGTGACCACTAACTTAAATCCGGTCAATCATGTTAAGAAAATATATATAATATAAAGTTAGTGGGCCAACATGATTGACTAGATGTAAGTTAGTGGTCATATGACAAGATCTAATAAAATTCCAACATAATATGCACATATATTAACTTGTGGGATCATTTCAATCAATATATAAACTTTCCAAGAACTACAGGCAGTGCCCGAGATTGCATGGGGGAATCATACACGAGTAGTTCTTGATGTAGGGTGCGGTGTGGCAAGTTTTGGTGGCTACCTTTTCAATAAAGATGTTTTATCGTTGACGTTCGCCTCTAAAGATGATCAAGAATCTCAAATCCAATTCGCTTTAGAAAGAGGAATACCTGCGATTTCTGCTATCATGGGGACTCAACGCCTTCCGTTTCCAAGCAAAGTTTTTGATCTTGTGCATTGTGTTCGTTGTAGAGTACCTTGGCATGAAGATGGTGGTATTCATCTTCTAGAGGTTAACCGTGTGCTTCGTCCTGGTGGTTACTTTATTTGGTCAGCAACACCCGTTTATCAAACACTTGAACAAGACATCCAAATATGGAAAGGTAAATATCATTGCAAAACCTTTACAACAGAACTAAAACTAACCTTTTCTTTGATTTATCTTTTATATTTATTGACACTTAGAGATGTCGGCTCTTACGGTTGCAATGTGTTGGGAGCTTGTGACCATCAAGAAAGATAAACGAAACGTGATTGGTGTTGCAATCTATCGCAAACCAGACTCCAACGAATGCTACAATTTAAGAAAGAAAAAACACCCTCCTATGTGTAAACATGAGGACGATTCCAATGCTTCTTGGTACATACCTTTACAAACATGTATGCACGAGATCCCAATGGACGAAACAGAAAGAGGTTCACATTGGCCTGAGCGATGGCCAGAACGAGTTCAAAAACCCCCGTACTGGTTAAACAAATCCCAATTGGGAATTTATGGGAAACCAACTCCTGACGACTTTAAAGAAGATTACAGACATTGGAAACGGGTGATTAGCAAATCATATATGGGTAACTTAGGGATAAACTGGTTGAATATACGAAATGTTATGGACATGAGAGCTGCTTATGGTGGGTAAGTGTTGAAATCAACAACTTTAACATTCATTTTCTTATTTCACCTTCTTGTGATAGATTAAACGATTCACACTCAACTTATGGTCAACTACAGGTTTGCTGCAGCATTGAAGGATTTAAAACTATGGGTACTAAATGTGGTGAATATAGATTCACCTGACACACTCCCTATTATATTTGAAAGGGGTCTAATTGGGATGTATCATGATTGGTGCGAGTCTTTTAACACATATCCTCGAACATATGATCTTCTTCATGCAGATCATTTGTTTTCAAAGCTGAAAAACAGGTGATTTTGACTAACAAAGTTTACACAGAGCTAGGTTGAGCAATGGCTTTACAATACTACTGAAACCTTGATATGGTGTATGTATGCAGGTGCAAGATTAAAGGTGTAGTGGTCGAGATTGATAGGATTTTGAGACCAGGAGGGAGCTTGATCGCTCGAGATGAGTCGAGCATGATAAGGGAAATGCAGGTGCTTTTGAAGTCATTGCATTGGGAGGTTAATTTGACGTTTGTAAGTAAGCAAGAAGGAATAATCAGTGGTCGAAAGTCTATGTGGCGGCCAAGTACATATGTAACACCTTTGTGATCGTGGAATGTCGAGGAATGTATGAAGAGGTATACACATAGAGGCTAAAAATACGTAATTCATGAATATATGTTTTATAGTCTTACACTCTTACTATGGGCTGACCCAATCCACTCTGCCTGACCCTATCAATGGATACCTCGCACACAAAAAGATGGAGCAGAAACTATCTAGTCACAACCGAGATTGCATTTCTAACCAATGTCAGTGCAACTTAGTACCGTTGATTTGGGGTTCTGTAGAACAAAAAATGATAGTCCAACAAAGAGGTGGTAGTTTCGCAAATTTGGACTGATCTTTGTCAGTTACTCCTGGAAGGTTTTTCTGCAGAAAACAAGATGTACGTTCAATTTGCTACCAATATGTGCAACCTATTATCTAATCAGTAATCAAAGAATGCAACATACTTACAATTTCTACGAAATACATGTAACCGATAGTCAATAACCTAGTGACTAGTTTATTGTTCTTTCTAAATGGGTCAAAAGGAGAAATGGTGCAATGTGAAAATGTTTCAAGTACCTTAATCATGCCGTCATTGAAATTCATGCTGTCGGATGATATTATGCTCAATTCCCTTTCCAACGTTTCCATATTTGGTGTGGATTTGGCTTGTTTATGAACTCTATGTTTTCCTCAATGCTATCCAACAGTAGTAACATTCACATAGCTCAGACCAGCACTTCATTTATAAACAGTGGCAACAATTTGATAAAGGGATCAAATAGATTATGTAACTATAGTATCAATCACTAAAAAAATGTTTCATTACATGCAAAAATTACGAAATTCTAACTAAAACGTGAATAAAGAAGGATCATTACAATTCCTCGCCGTCTAACGAATCAACATAATCAAAAAATATTATCGAAACAGTATCTTCAAGACCAATTTGAACTTTTGACGTCCTTGAAATAAACCATGTTTACAATTCTAGTGAATTTCTTCAAGTTTCTCCGTATAGCAAATGCAAATAATCATCTTCAACAAGTCACAATGCAAGATAGCGGGGGTGTTTGTTTAAGCTTATTTGTGGGCTTATGAGCTTATATGTTCTCAGCTTATGTTTCATAAACCTAAAACTTTCGGCTTATTTTGAGACTCATACATATATAAGCTTATTATGATATAATATGACATTTGCTATATCAATCAAACGCGCAAAATGATACTACTACTATAGAATTCGACAATTACAAGTTTAAATCATTCAATCAATCTGTAAAGCATCACAAGCAATTCATATTTCATAAATTACAACAAATTTAAACCATTTAAAAAAAACCGAAAAAATTTACGAAGCTTTCGAATCAGTTACATCTTTCACAATCTTATTATACTCTTCAAGCTCCTCATAATAAACATCCCAAACACACCTCACACATCCACTCCCACAACAATCTCCCGCCAACGGCTTCTCCGGCGGCTCCGGCATCTTCTCCGGCACCTTCACCGGTTCCATCGTATCCTTTACATCATCACCTGATTTAATCTCCTTATTATTATTGTTATTATTATCGTTCATTTTTATGTTATTGAATACGTTGAGATTGTGATTAGATCTGAGGGGAAAGTGGATTGAATTTGTGTATATTCGTTGAGGGAGGGAGGATTTCATGACGGTGACATGACGGTGATTGTGGTGGTTGTGTGGTGGTGGTGATGACGTGGACGGTGGTTGTTGGAATGGGAGGTGGTGAGTGGTGAATGATTGCATTACGTAATGTTTGGGGGAGTTTTAACCAATGGGATGGGAGTGTTTGGTTGATGAAATTGGAAGTTTTGGCCCTATACTTATTGTGTTTGACAATAACTATCCCAAAACTCTTACGCTGTGTTCTTTAGTTTGAGCGAAGGGAAACAGAAAAAGAAAAGGAAAGGGAAGAGAAACAGAAAAGAAAAGGAAAGTTCAGATCGAACACAGTGATGTGTTCTTGAGTTATGCTGCTAAACCACATAAAAAGGAAAATAGCTAGGCTAAATTACAATCTTGCTCATTGTTTCCTGGGTCAATCTTTCAAAAGAAGGGGGCATTTAGTCTTTTCACCAACTACAATAATGCAGTGGTTCCCTTTCCGCCCAAATTTGGCCGGAAGATTATACCACAAAAAAATCCGCCCCTTTCCTCTCTAATTCCATTTCCTTTCATGAGTTTCCTTCCATAAAAAACTAGAGAACCCAAAATATAGTAAGAATCCTTTCCTTTCTCCCCAAATTACAACTCAAGAACACAACGATAGTCTCACTGAGACCAGACTAGACCGGACCGGACCGGACCGACCAACGGACCGACTCAGACCGGACCGGACGACCACATTCGGTTCGGTCCTCGATCTTGGCTTTTTGGCTAATTCGATCCTCAGTCCGGTCGGTTCGGTCCGGTCCTGGACCGATGCTCTTCTCAAAATTAATTGTTTTCTGACAAAATAATAATAATAACAATAATAATAATAACAATAATAATAATAATAAAATCAGAATTATTAATCTTTTTATTTTTTTTAGAATTACAATTTTGCACATAGTTAATTTTTTAATGCTTTATTTAACTTTGAAAAGGAGTATTACAAATTCAAGTCAAGATAATATGATAAACTTGATAAGATTTGCTTATTTGGGACAACTTTAATGCTTAATAGTAGATAATTAATTTGGAACAACTTAAAAAGAAAATAGACAAATAGTTTGAGATGAAGAGAGTATCATGGGCGACATATATTAGTTTAAACTCAAATATTAGGCTTGCAAGCTTATTTAAATTAGGGCTGAGCAAAACCCGACCGACACCCGAAAACCGTCCCGATCCCAACGTCCCGAATTGTCCCGAATCCCGAACCGACCATACTCGGGTCGGGACTCGGTTTGGGTTTTTCAGCTTTTCGGGATTCGGGTCGGGTCGGGAGTCGGGACGAAGTCGGGATTACAAAGAAAAACCATACAAATCGGTTTCGTTTCGGGACTCGGGACGGGATTCGGGACGATTCGGGCTAGATTCGGGTCGGGATTCGGTTAGGATTTTCAATCTTGTCGGGATTCGGGCTTCGTCGGGACGGGTCGGGTTCCGGCCCGATGCACACCCCTAATTTAAATAGACTTATATATCATAAGTTTATTTATGTGACTTATTTTTTGGTTTCTGAACTATCTTTCGGTTTTAGATTATAATAATTTGTAAGTTAAAAAATAAGTCAGTCGAAAATGAGCAATTTCTAGAGCACTGTCATTAGTACAATAGCATGTGTTGTGAGCTCTTTTGTGTATTTGTACTCATATACGCAAAGTTCTGCCATTATTAGTGTAAAGATAGTTTTAGTTTATCCAATATATATACTTAGTTAGCAAGATTGTTAGATATTATACCAAAAGTGTTACCCAAAACTACTAAACATCATCTTTAAATAGGCCACTAAACATGATGATACCAAACTGCCAATTAATAGGCCACTAATGCTATCAAAAAATACCCAAACATTGGTTGGTCTCTATTGGAATCAATACCGAACTTTGTTAATGTTTATTATAAGTCACATTAATTTTCTCAGCAGAATATAAGTCACATTCATATTAAAGATATAAGCAACTATTTATGTATTGAAAGGTACACAAACAGTAAGTTAAGAGCAAACAAGCATATAACAATCCATGAAGGCGTGTGTGTTATGTGTATGTTTAACAAGTTTACATTCACCAAATTTGTCTCAAGGCCTCTCCAATCCCAGCAGGAGTAGCAGCAATCGCGCATAATTATAGTCGTAACATGACCTTAAGAACTCCAACTTAAATTTGCTCCATGGCGGATGCCTTGGCTCAAGTTCTAAGTAAAAGCTTCTGTCAAAGACTGCTTTTTCATGGCTGAATGTATCAAAAGAATACTTTCCGTGGTACCTGCCGAATCCACTCTCTCCAACCCCTCCAAATGGTAAACCGTCACACACAAACTGCAAATGCAACAAATTTGTACTAGTCAGAACATGAACGTCTAGCTGACGTATTCCCACTTTAACATAATGAACGTAACTGAACGATTATTTTGGACTATAATTATGAGAAAATGTTATTAGTCCAAGTTTAGGAATTATAAGTTGCTAGAATTTGACTAGATTTTAAAGGTGTTATGGTATACAACGGTAACATAGCTGTTGCCTAACCATCTTTGACTCATTAAAATGTACTGTAACTAACATTTAAAATTTCTGACTTAAGGTAATCTTTATTCTTTAAGTTATCAACACATAAATGATTGTCTGAGAGTCATGCAAAAAAAATGTCAACATGCTCAAACTTACAGTCATGTTATCCTTTTTAGACATTATTTACTCAAATCAGAAGACAAACCAAATTATGTTAACTTTTTATTACTTACCCTTCTTGGGTCAAATAGTAATATAGTTATAGTATAGTTGTCCTGTTTCATCTTTCTTATTACATATACAGATGTTGCAAGTACCTGAATCATGGTGTCATTGAAAGTCACACTCCCGGATGATGTTTCTGCCAAAATCCGTTTCTTGAAATCATCACTTTTAGTAAATGCATAAAGAGCTAGAGGCTTTGGTTTTGAGTTGATGAAGTCAATACTTTCTTCAATGTTATCCAACTGGCGTAACAAGGACACAACTTACAACCAGCACTTTATCCAAACACCTTACAAAAATCTAAAAATAGGAGATTATCGATACATTCTTACAGTAATAATAGGAAGCAAAGGGCCGAATATCTCCTCATTCATGATCTCGGCATCTAGTGGAGGATCTAACAAAATTGTTGGTTCTATAGTCCTGTGAGAAAATAAAAGTGTTATTAGATGCAAAGTTGCCATTTGTGAACTAAAACTTAAATGACAAAGGAAAGAAGATTACAAATTTGTCTCATCGAACGAACCACCATATACTATACAATTTGCTACAGCAGGATCTTCAAGAAGATTTCTCAGTCTATCAAAATGGACCTTGTTGACGATTCTAGCAATGTTTTTCAAGTTTTTTACATCATCCCCGTAAAACCTTTTAATTCTCTTCTTAAGTTCTTCAATCTAGAATGTGAAATTAGAACACATAAAAAAGAAGCATGAGAATATAAAAACTTTAAGTTTCTAAATAACAGTACCAGCAAGAGGAAGTTCATAAATACCAGAGTGGAGGCACGCTTTTGTTCCACGAGCATATAATCAATTCCTATGCAAGCTTGTCCAGCACACGGCCCCCACTTTCCACTCACAATGCGTTTGATAGCCACCTTGAAACACCGTATATATCATTGACAGATAATCATGATAAGGGTTACACATATATAGAATAAAGGAGAACGTAAAAACCTTCATATCTGAGTTAGGTAGGGAATCGAAGATGACAGGACATTTTCCTCCAAGCTCTAGTGTGACAGGGGTTAAGTGTTTTGCAGCTGCAGCCATGACAATTTTTCCCACTTTCGTACTTCCTGAAATTTGCAAAACTGGGTAAGCAACAAACAGATCAACATACCTTTAGCCTAGTGATATCCAAGGAACAGAGCGGCCTACCAACCAAAGTTTGTAAGAGTAAGTCCCATTGGGGCAAGTGTGTTTAAATAAGCTTATGAGTTATAAGAAGTCAAATTAGATAAAGTGATAACTAAACTATATAGCTTATTAAGTTGCATACATCTAAAACCAATTATGTAGAACCTCAAATCGTATTGAGCATTGAGATTTGTGAGGTCATTTAAGTTCAAAGAATATACTCGATATAATTGTCAAAGCATAAGCATGCAATTGTTGAATCTTTTTTAGGAAGCATGCAAGTGATCATAAGACAAATGAAAGTTTAATGATCATTTTGTTAATTACGCCTAATAAAATGATGCTATAACGATAATATAGCAAAAGCAATTAAACCAGAAATGATAGTTATTCGTTTATCTAATAAACTGATGCACCCATAAAATCCATAATTCATATACTATTAATGCAAAAGTTACCTGTAAAGAATATTTTGTCCCATTTATACTCTAGTAGTTGACTAGATACTCCACTGCCACCTTCAATAACCTTAATAGCTTTGGGGTCTAAGTAGAGCGGCAACTTATTGGCAAGAAACGAAGCGCAATTTGGGGCTAACTCTGATGGCTTTAATAAAACTGTGTTACCAGCAGATATTGCTCCTATCAATGGGTCCAATACCAATGCTGCATAAAAACAAATGTTTATGATTCATAAAACTTATAAAGGGTTCTCACAAATGAGGTATAAAAAACTAAAGAAAGGACTTTGAAAGATGCTTACTAAATGGAAAGTTCCAAGAACCGATGATGAGAACTAAGCCAAGTGGTTCAGGCACCACTTTCTTACTTGCTGGAAAAAAAAGTAGCGGTAACCACCCCTGCGGCCCATAAATATTGTTAGCCTTTGATCAGTAGTAACAAAATTAAACCATAAATAGGTAAATTCAGGATATCAGATTACAAATCAAATCCGTTTTCCAGTTTTGTTGTGATCTATCTCAATGCCAAACAGACTGTCTGTAGGCACCAAATTAAATTTATCCGGCAACTTGATCAATGAACCCCATACGGTATTTCATTTCATATCCATATAAAAAAGACATGCTTAAGCATTAAGAAAACAAGAAAAAATTGGCAAACCTTTTTTGGGGACATCCATTGGTCAATACATCTCAATGCATTGTCAGCAGATTTCTTCACAACCCCAATCTGTACCAAAACAATAAAAGTCACACAACAGCATGTCATTCATCTACTCCTATTCCTTAACTAAAAATCACTTGCTACATCCTAAATTAGAGTCAAATTTTGACTTTTTAACTTTCTAATTGTCAAATAGATCACTTTGTTACTTCAATAATATCGAATAACCGCTACTAATCATATTCAACTTTTATTCATAAAAGTCACAAAACACCACCAAATGGCCTAGTGGTAAGGCACTTGACCACCTCACAAGAGGTGAAGGGTACAAACCTCACTGGGTACACATATGGGTAAAAGGGTCAAAAATGATCACAGGATACCTACTCATCCTCCCCGGGTAATCTGAACAAGAAAAATCTCATCCGTTTTTAGCTTTTTATTCATTAAGGTCACAAAGCTATTGAAATTACTTGATAGATCACCCAAATACGTATATGGTTTCATTATACCAAATCCAACAAGAAACATGTTTAACCTTAAGTGAAAAAGTACTTTGTATTAAACGCTAAACGAAACAGTACTAGTGTACGTGTGCGATAGAAGGGTTGAGTTAATTTACGACCTCATCACGATACGATTCAACAGGATGTTTGCCAAGTTCAGATTGAAGTAAGTCAAAGAGGGTCTGCTCATTTTCTTTAATCAGTTTAAGAATTCCTCGTAGCTGTGTTTTTCTCCACTCAACTGTTCTCGTTACGCCGCTTTTAAACGTACGCCTAAGCTCCTCCGTACTCTTTAGTATCCCATATTTGTCTTCCATGGCTTCTCTAATATCTTTGTGACCAATGCAACAGCCACCAGCCAAGAGCTACATGTATTCATGGGTCGACATGTGCATGCATTAAATCCTAGATAACAACAACCAACCATCATTTATGTGTGGTTACTTTTTCTATGTATTTAATGAACTATACTAATTTGCGCACAAAACGACAAAATGACGGTGTATACTCGAAAATAATTATACTTGCGAAATCGTGATTCTGGTTTGACCCTTGATGCAAAACTTTACAAGTTCAATTTGTAGTCATTACGGAAAAAAAAAAGTACATGAGTTGGAAATAAAAATGGATAAAAGTTTAAGGATTAAACAAAACTAAAATATTAATCTAGTTGTAGATGATGTTCACTTTTAATCAATGGTATAATAGTCCAAAAATAATACTCACTTTTAAGCTTTTAAGTTTTAAAAATATCATTCACTATTTATAAAGAGCAACCGTGTAAATTGGCATTGATAGAAAAACCGTGTATTTTTTTAAGTTGATAAAAACGTAGAGATTGGTCAATATTAAAAACTTGTCATTTAAAAAGTTGACATTTTATAAATAGTAAAAATTGACATAGATAGGGCAATCGTGTGAGTTAAAATTGTTTTAAAACGGAAAAGTAGAATAGTAAAACTTGTCATTTGAGCATTTAAGTTTAAGTGATAGAAAAATGATTTGTAGGCCTAAAACAAAAACCTAAATTTAGACCTAAGAATTTGATTGGTGCATTTGAAAAAGTGGTTGATGTAAAAGTATGAGAGACAAGAAATGTATTACACTTGTCATTAAATGAATAATTAGGTCTAACTTTAGGTTTACTTGTTAGGCTTATATATCAACACTCATAAGTAGTAGTGATAGAGATAACATAAAAATAATACAAGAGATAGTGGATTACTACTGGTTTATAATAGGTTTATAATAGGATGGAGATTTTTATACTTTTATTAATCATAATAAAACCCTATTCATGCTTACTTGGCATAAAAATGTTTAATATCTTAAACCTCTCTACAATTTAATGTATTTGAGATATATGTGATATTTATAAAGTTTTAAAAAGTTTATGTATAGTGGAAATAAGTTTATACAGCCAAAATATTAAATAGTTAACGACATTGATTAATTATAAATCTTTATAAAGTCCTGTTATAGTAGATGCTCTGACAAAAACATGTACCGTTCTTGTCAAATTCTATATAGCATACATGCTTAAAATTTTCTTTTAAATTGTATATCATTATGGAATATTTTATTTTAAATTAACTTTAAGGTAAAATATCTCATAAATTGGCATTTTTAATAGAAGTTATAAAGGTTAAATTTCATTTAAATTTTGCAAGTTCCATTAAAATCACAATAATATGAAAAACACTATCGTCAAAACAACTTTATAATCTATTTTTAAAAAGCAAAAATATATAAGTTTAGTGATGAATAAAGTTGCTGACATAAGTTAATTCAAAAGTTAAATGACTATTGTATACATATGATTAATTTATGTTTTAATATTTGAAATGCAACTTTAAAAGACGTATTTATCATTTTTCTTAGTAATAACATATGGATTTCACGTTTTTAATAATATCGAGCATAATACATCATGAAATAATTGGTAAATTGGTAAAAACTCTTTGTCTGATACCAAAAATAAGATAGAAAGAAAGAATAGAAAATATGTCAAAATGTAGGCACGCCTTACAGAAATAGCAAGAAAGAACTTATAAGATTTCAAACCCTCGACATGCTTATAAAAATAGAAAGAAAGAATGAATAAAGATCAAAACTTGCAGCTTGTCTTATACGAGTACTCTGACCATTTTCGCTTAACCAAGTATTAACATACACATATATTTAAAACATAGCTCGCAAAAAAACTTGAAAATTTCATGTTTACTCAAATCATGCTTTAAAAGCATTGTATAAAACGCAATCGATAGATGTATTTTGTGTATATCTATATCTGTACTACTTATAATGCATGCATAATTTTTTTTTAACTCAAAATTCTTAGATTTGAGTAGGGAAGGGATCCAGTGAGAAAAAAAATGAGAAGAATAAGAAGGATTTATAGCCACACATTTTAAATAAGAGAGAATTTTAAAGGGAGATGCATCCAGTTTTGTATATGCATCTTAAATGTGTTGTTGTAGTTTCTTCTCATCATTCTTATTAAAAATTTTCTTCTCATTCAATCTTAACTCGATTTGCGCAATGCGTAAACCCTATAATACTCTTGATTAAAAATAGAAACAACATCCACCACTAAATTAATATTTAAAATATTGTTTAATCCTTAAACTTTTATATTTCGTTTATAACTCATAAACTATTTCTCGCAATGACTACAAATTTAACCCGTAAGTGTTGCATCAAGAGTCACACCAGAACCACAAGCTCGCAAGTATAGTTATTGCCGTTATACACGGTCGTTTTGCGCAGATATTCGTCATGATATTAATGATAGAAAAGACGAGATATTATCTCCCTTACTTTTCTTCACTTATTTTTGTTTTCTTTCATAAAATGTGCTAATATTAACACATAGGTAAGGTGTGATAATTAAACTGAAATTTTTCATAAAAATTATAAAATGCAATTAATGCACATTAATTATACCAAAAAGTTATTATAACGAGGTGGAAAGCGCCCGCCGCGTTGCGGCGGGTTTTTGTGTTCGATTTATGGTCGTAGTAATATGCTTCACCGTGAAGAAACAGCTTGAATCGGGAAAAAAAAAAAAAAAAAAAAAAGTGACTTGCAATATTTACTTTAGCAAGAGAGACTACTTGAAAACAAAGTTGTTTGGCGGTGACTTTTTATTTTAGTTGTTATAGAGTTTATTGGTTACAACTTACATGATAAAGCATCACACATGTGCATCTATATTTCAGTAGGTAAAATGTCTTTATTAGCAGGATGCATTTCTTTTTTTCTTTTGTGGCGATCTTTAACCAACATTGGGCCACACATGAGTTCAAAAAGAAAAGTTAGCCCAATTCGAAGCCCAAAAGAAAAACAGTTTTTTATTAATTGGGTATGTTTGACGCAAAATACAAACAACGTACATATATCCATTTTATTGTTGTTACTTGACTAACATGTCTTTTCTTTTTGGTCTTTAGTGGTTGAAAGTTGAAACAACCAATGAATTTTATACGAATATAAAGTCATTTTCTTTGACTTCCAATAAGCCAATGAAAATTCATTGTTTCTTGGTTGTAACAAAAAATTTATTACTCCGTATATGAACAAAAATCGCCCTTATCACTAAAGCATATTGTCTCATATGGTAAGAAAGTCAACATGTAACCAATAATGTATAGTATTATCTTAACTTGAAACTTGGTAAACAGTTATAAATGGACTCAAATAAGCCCACACATAAGGCCCACAAAATACCATTTTTTTAGTGCCTCACGACAAATAATATATATAGGGAATTACATGTAATTTTCTATTTAATAAATTAGTATTTGACTTTTTTATTCGTTCAAACATGTGCCCTTAGGGCACATTTTAGAAAATCCCTTTTCCTAAACATTTGTGTTTGAAATATTATAAGAAGTGGTTAGTAGGTTATGTTTGGCGTAGAGCTTTTTGAAGCTTTTTGGGGCGATAAGCGGTGAACAATGAGCTTTTTGATTTTTATTATTCATTTGGCAAAGGAGCGGTAACTTTGCTATTTTTTAGGAAAACTCATTTTTCCAATGCTTTTTTAAGAAGCTGTGAGCGGTCACAGCTCACAGCTCACTGCTACCTTTACCAAACAGACCCAATATTGGAAGATCTTGAATGATTTATTTTAGACCTTAAGTATGTCTCGACATAAATTTTGGAATTAAGTTATTAACAACACCTCTAAAACCTCTACTTTAAAGAATGTTGTTAGCAAAAGGGACAATGTTAGTTATTGTGCACGCGAGGAGAAAAAAACTAAAACTAATTACTGGAATGAACCTTATAGGGAGTGGTTTATGGGAACGAACTTTTTTAAGATGCTTTACTAAAATGACCAAAATATGTCACCATCAACCTTTTCATTTTACATTCGCCCATATCATCGCCCCAAAATCCCAAAATCAATAAGGATTCGCCCCAAAATCTCATTTAATTATATTCGCCCATATATCATCGCCCCATAGATCATAAGGATTCGCCCCAAAAAACATGAGAGAATGAGTTGTATGACTGGTGCGGCATCACCTGAATAAACTTTATTTTTTTTATCTTGAGAAAAAGCATTGAACTTAAAATATGTTGAACGACAAAACCATTAATTTGATATGCGTGATACTTATAAATGTATGTGGAGAAAGAAAACTAATATTAAATTGTAACTTGGAATTCACTCGCCCAGCTACAATAAAAGTCATTCGCCCAGACTTCACTAATCATTCGCCCAAGCACTCGCCCAGATAAAATTCACTAATATATATCGCCCAAAAAAATAGAACTCGCCCAGCTACAATAAAAAACATTAGCCCAGACTTCATACGCGTTTAAAACTACCTTCCTTGCTCGCCCAAAATTTCATGTCACTCGCCCATGTCTCATGTATTCGCCCATGCAACATAATAACATCAGCTCGCCCAACAATTCGCCTCTGGCTTCACAGCTCGCCTAGCCCTCGCCCAACTTCACAGCTCGCCCATCAATTCGCCCATCCCTTGCCCTGCTTGACAACTCGCCCAGCAATTCGCTTAGCACTTCTTTTATATACGTGTATGATTAGAAACTAATCTAGTAATGAATCTAATGGATAATAGTTAAAAGTTCATTTTGGAAAATTTTGTGTGCGAGGTTGATATTCGTAAATGAGTCATGTAAACGGTTCATTTAAGAAATTTACTCAAAAAGTAATGAAATTCAACAATAAACTCAATATTTTGCGTGCAAAAAAACTCCCGGTTTATTTTACACGCAGTCACTCATACTGAATTCTGTTACACAATAATAATCACCTTCACTTCAAATTCCCTCTTATAATCATTTTCCCCCAAATTTGATGCACAATTCATCTTCGTGGAGTCCTGAAGATGACCTCTTACTCAAAAGCTCAATCCAGGTCTCCAATAATTCTATTTCTGTTTTAATATACTTTCGATTATCGTTTTTATGATAAATGCATTTAACTTGACACTTATTTATTATTTGTGTAGTCAACTATATTTATTCCTATTTAATATACTAAAGCTGTCTTAGGGGGTGTTTGTTTCATAAGCTCACTTTCTGTGGCTTATTATTTTGAAACTTCTCGGCTTATTATATAAGTTTATTATGACATAATTAACTTATTTAAGGCGAAAAGTTTCAAAATTAGAATAAACTTATATCAGCCGAGAAGTTTCAAAATAAGCCGCAAAAAGTGAGCTTATGACACATAAGTCCAGAACCAAATAAGCCATAAGCCGGCTATATAAAGTTTTCTTTTTTTTACTCTTTTATCTGCGCAAACGTTTTGAAAAAAAGAGTGGTTGTTTTTTTTTTTTCTTCTCTTATGTTTGCTGGTGCGCGGATGATTTTGTTTGTTTATTTTTAGACATAAGAGATAAAAATGACTTTTTCTCACTTCCGCTTTGCGGTGTTTATTAAAAACTGCATATTCACCTGTTCACTCGCAGTGTATGTGTACTGGGTAAAATGTATGAAAAATTAAACACAACCTAACTTTTACTAATATTTCCTATTGTGTGTATTATCATGTGTAAAGTTTGATGTATTTTCGAATTATTATCCATTGAATGTATCGAACTTTACGCTAGGAGACGTACAATAGACTAAATTGAAAGTCTATATATTAAATAGGAAAAGAAATTGATTAATACAGACTAAAGGAACGAGTATCAGACCATTTAACCTTTGTAAATTTATCAAGTTATAAGCTTATAATCGCATTTAGTGGCCACACCAACAGCCTTGCGGCTGTGGGATCAAACCTCGTGGATTAGTCGGCCAAAATGTCGGAAACCATAGTTACCCAAAAAATATAAAATAATATAAAAATAAAATAAACTTGAGCAAAGGCGGATAGCTGATAAACGATGCATATAGTTATAAAATCGAGTGCTGTGAAACGTTAAGCAGGAGTGTTGTGAAAGTAGATAAATCTACAATATTAGTTGTGTGTCTGGTTAGAGCTGAAGCCGAGATGTTTATAGTATATCCGCTGGATGGTATAGTAGAATGATATAAGAAATATCGGCGATGTCCTTGAAAGTATGTTATGTTCTTTTGGGGAAATTAATGCCTAAATTAAAGAGAGCGTAGATGTCCTGTGAGATTATACAGGTTTAATGTGTATATGGCTCTGTCATTTGTTTGCTAAAATAAGTATATAAAATGATCTTCTGTTTGTGATTGATACTATGTTTCATTTTATACAGTAATAAGAGTATAGGAAATGATTGATGTGGGCTGTGGGCTGTGGTCTTTGTTAGGAAACATGGCATAAGTGCTTGCTACTTGTAATATTTTTTGAGAAATTGTGGGGGTATTACTACTTTTTGGTTCCTGCATTTTTTTTTAAACCGTTACTGCTGTCAGCATCTTTTGACTAGGGGGATGGATACTATAGTGTGACAGGATTATATCCATGTTGATATAATATCCTTCTTGCAAAGGCGTTAGGGACAAGTAGAAAATGGGGAATTGCTGCAGAAAAGGCTCTCAGTTGGCGTGGTGGCTAAAGCATTAGTTTAGTCATTGCTTTAAATTTTGGTATATTGAGTATTTGAGTTTGGTTCTAACAGTGAATGTGTTAAAGTAAGAGAATCACTCTTTATACATATTTCCGAAAGAAATTTTATGCTTTTACATGAAATGCTAGTTTGAATGTTTGGTCATCCTTCCATGTCTGGTATGTGCTCCATTTCTTGTAGATAGCTTCTGTCTGACACTAATATTTTGTCTAAACCGTATGTTCGCTCATCCTTCCATGTCTGGCGAATACAATAGGTTGTTACGGTCATCTTTCTCTAGATTTGTTACTGTATAAATCGAGTACACAAGGCTGCAAAGTCATTGTTTTATCTATAGTACATCCCTTTTTTTATCCAATGTCAAGGGAAGCAGATTGCTGTGGTTGACATAAAGATTGTTTGTTTTGCATACTTTTTTTTAGACTTATTTTAGACATTGATTCCTCAATGTTGGGTGAATATTTGTGTCCCAACGACCTGGACTGTTAAATCCATACTTGATTATGATATTTTAAAATAGTAATTTTGTTTGATAAGTTGTTCTTGTTTCACAGGCTGGAGCTTCTCTCAAGCAATTGCTAAAGGGGCAGTGATCTTTTCTCGCGGGTTTACATAACACGAACTACGAGATTGGTGGAATTCTCTTATTTACGATCCCATTGTTTCAGCACAAGCTTCAGCTTACATGTTTAAGGTTGAATTATCTGGTTCAAATCCAACATCACCAACGAGTAGCATGGATGATTTGAAAGGAAATGAAATGTCCCCTACTAAGAGAAAATGGGGGAGCATCTGCAGACAATATCATGCCATGAGAAAAAGGATTAAAAATGCCTTTTTTAGCTCTCCGGGTCTAGGTTTCTTTGAGAAATGCAATTATCATAGTCATAATGGGCATGGAGATAAGTTTCATGATCATTCTACACTTGATCATGAGGATCAGGTTGGTGATGATATGAATGGCGACTGTTTAGCAAAATATTTGAGGTTTGAGGAAATCTACATTGAGACAATAGGGAGTATTACAGCTACTGCTATTCCAGCTGATGCATTTCATGGTGAAGGATGGCATAATGCTACTGGAAAAGGTGATATAAATAGATCCGTGAGAGAAGACGGATTATGCAAAGATACTGAAAATCTCCAGCCTTCGCTAAAAAAGATGCGTTTATTTGACCCGAGTATTAAATCGAAAGATGAAACTCACATGCATAAATGTGACTCTGGTAAATGGTTAAGTAATGAGGAACTAGGCCCATCACAAACCGATCCCATTGGGAAAATTCTCAAAGCTCCTGTGTTTCAGGCGCAGCCAGTGCTGACCTATGATTCAGTAAACGAGAACAACCATATTCTTTGTTCTGGATTTGGTGGAAAGCATCATGTCAACCTTCCTGGTTCAGATAGCAACGCTGAAAGTATGGTCACAGAAGAAACATTAGCACCTGCTGAGGATGGTGGTACCAGAAGAGATAATCCACAAGGGGTTGAGGCTTCCCAGTCGGTGTCCTTTTTGGCAGATGAACCTGGTGGGACTGATTTTATTTATTCTAGTGCTGTTAGAGAGCGTGAATATGAAAGTTTTCCAGATTCACTTATGAACTTCTCAAATAAGGATTCTGTT
Organism: Artemisia annua; assembly: GCA_014162995.1. Classification (NCBI taxonomy): domain Eukaryota; kingdom Viridiplantae; phylum Streptophyta; class Magnoliopsida; order Asterales; family Asteraceae; genus Artemisia; species Artemisia annua. The sequence continues at coordinate 27,632 of LBNU01039012.1, forward strand.
TACCTGAATATAGTTTCAATATCCGCAATGGAGGAGATTCCTAATTCACAGTTGGATTCTCCTGGAAATGTTCCAGAAGATTCCACATTTCATGTTGATCAGCAGGGTGTTTGTCACTGGGAGGCCGATGTTAGGTTATCGCATCCAGACTCTAGTTGCAGTGAAGGGAACATAATATGTGGATTGAATATGGAAGACCCAGAGATACCTCAGCTTAGTGAAGGGTACATTGGTTGCAGATTAAATATAGAAGACACCGAGATACCTGAGCTTAGTGAAGGGGACATTATTTGCAGCTTAAATACAGAAGACTCAGAAATACCTCAGCTTAGCGAAGGGAACATTAGTTGCAGATTAAATAGAGAAGACACTGAAATACCTCAGCTTAGCGAAGGGAACATTAGTTGCGGATTAAATATAGAAGACACCGAACTACCTCTGCTTAGCGAATGGGGCATTAGTTGCAGATTAGATATAGATGACACCGAAATACCTCAGCTTAGCGAAGGGAACATTAGTTGCAGATTAAATGTAGAAGACACCAAACTACCTCTGCTTAGTGAATGGGGCATTAGGTGCAGATTAGATGTAGAAGACACCGAACTACCTCTGTTTAGCGAATGGGGCATTAGTTGCAAATTAGATATAGAAGACACCGAAATACCTCAGCTTAGCAAAGGGGATATTAGTTGCAGAGTAAATATAGAAGACACTGTAATACCTCTGCTAAACGGATGGGGCATTAGTTGCAGATTAGATATAGAAGACACCGAAATACCTCAGCTTAGCGAAGGGGACATTAGTTGCAGATTAAATATAGAAGACACCGAAATACCTCTGCTTAGCGAATGGGGCATTAGTTGCAGATTAAATATAGAAGACACCGAAATACCTCAGCTTAGCGAAGGGGGCATTAGTTGCAGATTAGATATAGAAGACACCGAAATACCTCAGATTAGCGAAGGGGGCATTAGTTGCAGATTAAATATAGAAGACACCGAAATACCTCAGCTTAGCGAAGGGGGCATTAGTTGCAGATTAAATATAGAAGACGCCGAAATACCTCAGCTTAGCGAATGGGGCATTAGTTGCAGATTAAATATAGAAGACACCGAAATACCTCAACTTAGAGAAGGGGGCGTTAGTTGCAGATCAAATATAGAAGACACTGAAATACCTCAGCTTAGTGAAGGGATTTGCAGATTGAATATAGAAGACCCAGAAATACCATGTAACGATGATATCGTCATGCTGATTCACCCATCTACTTCATTTGATCTTTCTATAACCTCGATTGCTACAGATTCTATCTACCCATCCTCCTCCTCTGAGGATGAAAATGACGATGAACAGGAATCTAGTGCATTAAAAGTCCCTGCACTATCTTTTACTCAGTCACAGATGGTTTGTCTAGATTCGTGTTCTGAGTTTGATTTCACACATCCACTCATTGGTTACATATTAAAATTGGAATCGTCTGATACCAAATGTTTGGATCCACTTTCTGGACAGTGTGATGAGATTAGAGATCCTGGGCAACCCCTGTTTATGCTTACAAACTCGGTGCTTATTGGGGACAGAGGGCTCACAGAAGATGTTAGTAAATTTAAATTTGGTTGATATGATTTTCGATTTATTTTTACCAGCATATACTCGCATTTGAAAAATCTGACAATTTATTCTTTTATAACTTTTATGACAGTATATACTCGCATTTGAAAAATCTGGCCATATTAGATATTGAGTTATGTGGCCAGATGAAATTTGTCTCTGAAAAGTGAAACTTTTTGTTATATGGAAACAGGGTTTTGATGACTCTGAAACAGACAGTGAAGTATCATTACAGACAGAAGTTGGATCTCTTAAAATGATCGATCCAGAATCAATGGATGATTCTTCTATGTCAGATCATAACAGCGCCGATAGTGATGGTGACCTACCTTGCTTTTCTGACACTGAAGCTTTGGTAGACTTTACAATCCTTGTTAATGTTTACACCTCCATTTGAGATAACTTTTCCTCTTGTAATGCTTTATGTATTCTTGCAGACAGAAGTTGGATCTCTCAAAATGATCGATCCAAAATCAATGGATGATTCTTATATATCAGACGATAACAACGCTGATAGTGATGGTGACCTGCCTTGCTTTTCTGATATTGACGCTCTGGTAAACTTTACAATCCTTTAATATGTTTACACCTCCTTTTGAGATAACGATTCTTCTTTTAATCATTAATGTATTCATTCAGATACATGGAATCGGCTTGGAATATTCGCAGGAGTCATTTATTACCAGTGAAGGTAATAGGCCTAGTATGCTGCACGACTTATGATCAGCATTTTGTGTAAACATCGTTATTTAGTTATTAGCCATATACCTTACCATGCATCATGTACTTCTGTTCAGTGAGAGCTATTAGCTTTGTACACTCTTGTTAATTGCAATTCGAACTTTAGTTATAAATAACTGTGGTTCTGGCGCCTTTTCTTTTTGGAGCCTGCTAATGGCTAACGTAGTTTCTAAGAAATTCTTTGTTGATGATATAAAGTTTGACAGATTAGAAAGCTGATACAAGAAGACTCTGGTTTTGTAGACTGGACATACCTGCTCAATCTAGGGTGTACCTCCTAGTTAACTGACTATTTTTTGTTGATTTTGTCTGTGTGCAGCTGCAAGGCATCACTATTACCACTCAAATAGGACGATCACGAGACCGCAACATACTGCTCGTTCTTCATTGCAAAGAGCCATGTCATCTTTAGGGGCTTTAGCGGTCTTTTACAGTCGTCACTTTGATTACTATATCAAGAAAACCGAGGTACATTTGTTTCCTCAACTATGCTACAAAGCTCTTGATCTTTGCATGGAACGCTTGTGCTTAAATGGTTAATCACTACATATTGTTAAGTGAGAGGGTAAGTCCTTTCATGGTGGCAGTTGTCATTTTAAAAGTGCTTCACAGTATTGACTTCATCTTTTGACCATGGAATAAAAGTTTTCTTTTCGTGTATCCACATGGACATGTTAGGACATAATTAAACTCTGCACAGAGAAACTGGAATATGACATAACAAAGGTCCCATTTTGCTTTTTGATCAACTGTTTTGAGGATAATGTAAGACCGCAGAATTCGTGTTCCAGGTTACAATTGGAAGATCAACCGATGACACCGATGTTGATATTGATCTACGAAAAGAAGGCTGCGCCAACATGATATCTAGGCGACAGGTGAGTGTCTTTTTAGAACAATTTTAAGGATCTATTATGTCCAACAAAGGGACATATCACGCATGTATATGTCTGCAACATGGCATGTTTAACACTTTAACCCTCCAATATGTCAGTAACTGAAACCTTTGCATGTATCAGAGAAACAAGTGTGACTGTCTTTTGATAGATTATATTTACATACTCTTTGCAATTGTATTTGGTAGATCTTACCATATATTATCAGTTTCATATATGTTGCCATGTACCGATATATCATATATACATTATCATGCCTGAACAATAAACTAAATCACCCTTTTTGAAACCTTATAATTACAATGTATCTACTATACAATATATTGAACACTCCTAATACCAAGTAGATGGGAAAAGCCTGCTTTCTACACTGGTACCAAAATCATATTGATTGCAGCATGTGGTTATTACTGTTTCTAAGTGGATATGTCTAATGCTGTGTCCAATGCTCTCGAGTCTCGACATTCTACCACTTACCTGGTGATCCATTGTTTCACCTCATAAATTTTGGTGGATTGTTTTTCAATTTATATACCTAAGCATGATATTGCAGGGGTTAGTATTGCTACATTAATCATTAGCACGGTTGTTTACATATGCATGTTTCTTTACCTGATCAGTAATCACATATGTAATTCCCTTGCTTAATCTAACATGTGATCACCATATTTATCTGTTTGATACTACATGTTATCTATATTCTGTTATGAATATCATGTTGTTTGTCTAACCAGGCTACTATAAAGATGGATGTTGATGGGTCATTCACTCTTCAAAATATTGGGAAGAGTTCAATCTCCATGAATGGCAACTCAGTTGCTCCTGGGCAGGTGGCTGCACTCGGTTCAAGTAGTTTAATTGAGGTAATTATTCATTCTCATTATGGACAATGCCTATGTATTCAAATACATTAACTTCCATTGTTTGCTGGAAGAACCTCATTGGCTATATACCTGAATCAACCAATACTACCTCCTTCAAACTAAAAAGTCAACGGTTCACATTTTGAGTTGAACGCACTACTTTCAACATTAATATTGATTATATCCCATCTAAAAAACTTTGGTGAAAGAACGAACTTTTCATACCAAAATGGTAATAAACTTGCACCGAGTGCATAAAAGTTCTACCACTCATTTCATTAAACTTAACACAGGCTTTAACGAAATTGTTTGACCATTTGTGAGATATATTCAACACCATTAGAAAAATAAAGAAATTTGTTGACCCGAATCAACACCTCCAATCTATATGTAACTGAGTAATATGCAAATAGGTTACTGTTACTTGGTATCTTTTTGATAGAGAACTTATTTCATTTTACATGGTACAATCCAAGAGAGAAGTTATATTCTTACGCGACAGAAGTAATAGCATAGAAGTTTTTACTTGTGAAAAAGTGAAAATACCTCTTACATTTTGGGGAGGAGGGGGGATGAGTTCATTTTTACCAAGATTTATATTGCTAATGATATGGTTAACATATCGTTTGCTTTTGACCCTATTTACACTAGACAAAACTGTTATTTCATATTTTCATGGCATTTCTACATTTGTGATACAACTGATAACATCTTGATGTTTTGAAATTGGTAGATAAGGGGAATAAATTTCATGTTTGAGATCAGCGACAGATATGTGAGACAGTACGTGAATAGCATTATCAAGAAAAGCCATGATAAGACTACAACATTCGAATGGTCACCTGAGGGTGAACCCACAAGATAAAATTACCAATATAAGGTTGTCCTCCTCTTTTTGATGTCCTTTTACTTTTTAAAGTCCTGTTACTCGATCTCGTTCTTTAGAACCTCCACATGCCACACCATATATTTATCACACGCGTATATATACATCACTCTACGCGTCAATAGTTTCTTCATTTTTATTTTATTATTATACTAGTGTTTATATGGTACAATGATCATTGCACCATGTTAGAAAATAACAAATGAGTTTTACTATTGTGTGAACTATTTCATGTTAAATTATTAATCACACCAACATACCCTTACTTTCTTTGTGGTGATTTTGTTTTAAACAAAGTTTTTTATTCATTTCGAAGCTAAAATGCATTTGTTTGATAAATAAATAGAAAACAGTTGGGACTACAAATAAATGAAGATTCTATGAAGTATCCAAATATATGTGTGTATTCAATTCAACCTGCTGCAATGTTAGGTTTTGCATATTTAAACCCCTTGCACATTTTCATGATTTTATACGTCGACTAGGCTCTTTTAATGAAATCTAAATAGTAGATATCTATAGTAATAAAGTCATGAAATTTACTGAATGAGAGTGAATGTATGCAGAGTGTAGACTGCAATCCATCCCCATGGAGTCTTACCATAAATTATTGTACGGAAACATTTTATTACTCAATGTAAAATGAGTTTTCGGTATTTAGTTGTATCCATTTTTTTTATCCAAGTTCTGTATTCTCACCTAATATGGCCATATGGGGCGTACCACTATTGAAGTATCATTTTCAGTTTAATGAAAGTTGATTGGTAAATTTAAGTTATTTAGTCCCCACATTTTCATTATGTTGTTTCATAGTACTATTTCCTTAGGGAAACCAACCGCGTTTTTTGTATTAGATGATTTGGTTGTGTTGTGCTCGTTACAGTTAAATCTATCGAAGAATGGTGTTCTAGATTTGCTTAGAGTTTATACCCGGCTTTTCGAGCAGAGGTGAGTAATGATTTTGTTTTCCTAAGGTTGTGCATTTTTATGTATATAACGGCTATTGTTTCTCATGTGAATTAATCGTCCTCTTGCCACACATTAGAAAGGACATTAAAGAAGCTAACAAATACGGAGTATTCAATTGCAAATCTAGAGAACAAAAACATGACCCACCATTTATTGAATTGCAGTTTGTAATCGTATTGTATGGTCCCTATGATGAATGATCGACATCATCTTCATTCACATGCTATGGGACATCAAAACCACTTTTGTCAAATGAATTATCACTCACTGTACAATTTCTTGGTATAAATTAATTACTTGGTACCATTTTAATAACAGAGCTGTTTTTATAACCTTTTGAATTCTCTAAATAGCCCAGAAAAAAAGGTATTATACTTTCTAGGAAAAAAAAAAAAAAAAAAATCTCAAAATAGATTAGTGCGATTTACCGACTGTGTGAATCTATTAATATTTTGACGTTTGTCTTCTTTTTAATTTGAAAAGTACTAGCCGTTGGTGAGATTTCTTTTGCGACTGACGATTATTGTATTTTCGTGTGATCAAAATTTATCTTTTAAAAAAAGAATATATTTATTTGATCATATAAGGAAGTGACAAATACATGAAAACAAATGGAATTTGTGTGCTACGATTGCAGCAGATATCGTAAACAAAAT
>LBNU01039017.1:11928-48772 GCA_014162995.1 Artemisia annua
CATTCCCATCCCAAGTTTAAAACAAAAAAAACAAACAAACAAAAAAGAAACAATAAAAAGAATGAAAGAAAAGAAAAAGAATAAGTGTGAAAAAGAGAGGAAAAAAAAACAAAAAGAAGGAAAGAAAAAAATAATAATAATAAAAAAGACAAAAAGAGAAAAAAAAGGAGAGAAAAAAAACATGGACTTAGGTTTCCTTATTTAATCTTAGGTTAATCCTGGTGGGGATTTGTCCCTTGGTATGCACCAAATTTTGAGTATGCAAAATAAAGTGACTCTTGTATTGTATATTATGTTCAAACACCCGGTTTATCTGTTTTGATTTGATTAGGAAAGCGATAAACTTAATAAAGAAATAATTTCAACATAAGTTACTGACTTAAACGATGGATTGCCGTCCATATCGTGAACTATATGTTTGGTTTCTAGTGCCACATGGCAAGATCCAAAATCCAAGCACGTCAAAGTCACACAGCATGAGTTCTTCATCTAATGTAAGTTTAACATTTACATATGATAATGACTTGTAGATAATTCTCGTTTTGGAGTGGCAGTTTCGCGCAAAGTTTTGGTTGACGAATTGTAAGTTTAACATTTACATGTGAAAATGACTAGTAGATAATTCCCCTATTGGAGTGGCAGTTTCGCGCAAAGTTTTGGTTGACAAATCGACATAACACAACCTAGATGTGTATCTAATAAGATTTGAATCATATATTTTTATGAAAATGTCAGAATGTTTGGTTATTATGATTAATTAGTTTAACGTATACTCATCTCATTACAATGGCGGACACAACAGAATTTTCGGAGATTCACGAGAACCTCATGTTTTTTTTGCCATGTAGTGTAAATATTGTCAAAAATCCTTAATTTAATTAAATGAACTTGGTCCTCATTTTTTCATGTGTTTTGTTTAGTCATTGTATTATCGTTAAAAAAATTGTAAAACTGATCACATAACAAGTGACTCCAGCCCTTGCTCAACCTCTAACTTTATAGACCAAAATGTAGGTTAGTACCCTGAACTTGGTTATGTGAAATTTCTAGTACCCCGAACTTTTAAAGCTGCAATATGATACCTTGAACTTGGCTAATACCCATTTATCAGTTAAGCATGTTAGGAACTTAACGGACGTTGCCCTAAAAATTACAATATTCATAGTATAACTATTAAATGAGCGTAGAAACAAGTTGAGTCGAGCCCAAGGTTTTCAAATCTCGAGTCATAAGTCTCGAGCTTGAGTTTGTTTCGAGCCTCATGCTTTTAGGTCGAGTTCAGCTTGTACGAGCCAAGCTTAGAACAGCTCGAAACGATCCAAGCCTCATCGAGCTTGAGATCGAGATCGAGCCTAGGCTCAAGCTTTGTTTGGGATTATTTAATAAACGATTTCAAGCCTTAGTTTTGTATATGCGTTTATCACTTATACTTGTATATGTCTATATGTATATTTATATTTAACGAATATAATAACCGAGCTCGAGCCTAACGTACTTAACAAACCAAGCATAAGTCGAGTTTTATTTACCTATCATAAAAACGATTTGATCCTTAACTTGTAAAATATGCTACAAGTTGAACTCGAGCTAAAAGTATAAGGCTCAAAACGAGCTCGAGCTCGAGGTCAACTAGGCTTGTTTCTACATTTCTACCATTATTTGATAGTTATACTATGGATTTTGTAATTATGAGAACAATGTCCGTAAAGTGGGTATAGACTAGTAGAAATTTCACTTAACCAGGTTCAGGGTATTGCACATTTAAAAGTTCAGAGTACTAAAAATTCCACTTAACCAAATTGAGGGCACTAAAATTTATTTTGGCCAACTTTTTATAACAAGTTAAACGGTTGACTCATTTTTTAATTTTGCCAAGAATTACCAACTCTACAATTCCCAAGTTGCCGTTAGCTTTTTTGTCACCTACAACGTTCCATATTAATACACTTTTCCACACCTGAAAACAAAATATTCAAAATTTATAACACCATTAACTCACACACTCACACCATCTCTTCATTTGAAATATACATTACATTCAATTCTTCATTACACACATTCACGTGCATCTCGTTTCACCTCCCCGATCACCTCATCATCTTCATCGTCAACGTAACCGAATACATAACCTTCGGAACCGATTCGATAATCGGTTTCGCTTTTTGTTTGTAAGTAATCACTTACATTACTTATAGTTCTTTTGTACATAACGAATGATACTGCTTACGTCAGTTATTAATTCACAGTAACTGACGTAAGCAGTATCTTAAATAACCAAATTATTTGATTGTTAGCGAAATATATGAATTTCGTACTGTCTTTTAAAAGAGTTTACTCGGTTTCACGTAGCGAAATTATTTGATTGTTACACGTAAATTGATTGTTGATCGTTCATACTTACTGATTTTCTGCTTTACGTCAGTTATTAGAATAATTTTTTTTTTCCTTTCTAATAACTGACGTAAGCTGTATTTGATTGTTAGCGGATAATATGAAGTACGTTTGTACGGTCTTCATGATAGTTTAACTCGGTTTTACGTATCGAAATTGATCATTGATCGTTTATTTACTTAAAATTATATGATTTTAAGTAATTAATGATACTGCTAGTATTAACCAAATTATATGATTATTAATGGTATGTATGAATTTCTTACGGTTTTTATGGCGATTTGACTCGAAATAATCTAATTTACGTGTGCAGAGAGATATAATGCCACAAGAAGTTAGTACGAATTCGATGATATATAGTACACCTAGCAAAAACTTAAGAGGACTTAAAGGTTTAAACTCGTTAACGAATGGAGCCGAAGAGTTTATCGATGATCGGGAATTAGCGCAACGAAAAGCCGAAGCAGCAGGTACGTTTTCTTGTTCATTCAAATCTTGAAATGTTTCGGTTATAAAATTATAATTAAAAAAAGTAAATTGCCATGTCTATGTGGTTCGGCTAAAATTGCAGGCCCAATTCTTACATTTTTAAAATTTTAATATGTGCAATTCCTACTAGAACGATAATTGTATACCAAAGTTTTTCGTAAAAACTATTTGTGCATCAGTACGACATAAACCGTTTTTGCATGTTAGCTAATTAGAATAATGTGGAGTGCCTGAAATATTTATTTATTTGATTTTTGTCTTTTCAATCGATGATAACAAGAAATACAGATGGTATGATGGATACATCAAGTATTGCTATATCTGTTATTGTTGATTATATCAATAAGATCCTGTTATATTGGGAAGGACATTAATAAATAAACAAATATGTACATCTACGTGTCATACAAAATTACAAATGGAACAAATATGGAGTAAGTGATTAATAAAATTTACTTCAGTTTCTCTTTTATCAAAAGAATTATCAGGTTTATAAATCACCAAGTGCACATTGTACTATAGTAGGGGTGACCAAAGAAAAGATCGGAAATGGTAACAAGAATATTCAGGTTAGGTTACATATAGCCGAGTCGCTAAATAACGCGAAAAAAAAGCCATCCATTTAGTAGTTTTTCTTTTTTAAAACTCGTACACATCAAATTTCATTGTCTCTCATTTTTCTTTTATAATCGTCATTTGTTTTGTATACTCTCTAAATGAACTGACAGGATAAATATGTATAACTTATTCGTATGTCAAAGTTAATTATCTCATGCTGATAAGTATTTTTAAAACATAATTTTTTATTTCATAGATGTAAGTTTTTTTTTTTTATAAATAATATGTGAAAAGTAAATTCAAGATATTAAAAAAGGGTCTAAAGGTAAATGGGTTGGTGATCTGAAATCAGGAAAATGGGTACTGGTTATAATTTGAAAGTGGTCCAAGGCCCACCACTCTCATTAGTGGGTCCAACCTTGGCCCATCACTAAACATGCTTGTATCAAAGATTAAAAAGCAACAAAACACAATTGATTAGGTGATGCTTAGCATGACCAATTTTCATAATGATCATTGCTTTATTAAAGCCGATAATTAGATTAATATAGGAAAACAGCCGTTAGACATGGTCCCGAAGAAATCCAAAAGAATAAATTTGTGGCTCTTTTAATGGACATTTGAATCATTATGGTGTAAAATATACGACATGGTCCTAAAGAAATATGAAAGAATAAATTTGTGGTTGTTTTAATGGACAAGTGAATCATTATGGTGTAATAAGTTTCAAACAATATAATGATATATGTTATGTGGTTAAGTTTCTGTGAAAGCGTAATTTAAAGTAATTTAAAGTTTAAATGTTGGTATGATGGAATAACATGAACAAAAAGTTCGATTTTAATTGAAGAGATTGAGCTTAATAAAAATTTGGGTTTACTTTTCACATAATAACGGACAAACTAAGTGAGTACTAGCAACACAATTTCTTTTGGACTGGGTGGATTTAGAAAAAATCAACAGTTTTAACGGATATTAACATTACTAAGCAAAATTCCATCAGTGTTTGTTGACACCCCGAGACCCCTTAGTTCCACCCCTGTTAAGCGAGACACTCTTAGCGTGTTAGTGGCCTGTCAACTGTTATCAAGTTAACCATCAACTATCATCTTTGTATAACAGAATATATGAATAACCGCTAAGCAAAATTGTTACAGCTGCAAGAAGGAACCAGGCTGCTGAATGGCTAAGACAAATGGACGATGGTGCATCGGAAGTACTCCCTATGGAACCCACCGAGGAACACTTCTGTCTTTCTCTTCGCAACGGTCTCATTCTATGCAATGTCCTCAACAAAGTCAACCCTGGTGCAATCCCAAAGGTCCTTGTTTTTCACTTACATTAACAAGAATCAACATTTATTTAGGAGGGCTAATTATTGGCACAATAAATAAAAAAAAGTACTATGAATGTTAATGAAGAACTTAATTTTTTGCATTCTTAGACTGATGATTGGGGGATACTGTTTAGGTGGTCGAGATTCCAATCATAGACACAGATGGGGCAGCGCAAACTGCAATTCAGTATTTCGAAAACATGAGAAACTTTTTAGTTGCTGTTGGTCAAATGAAGCTTCTTACCTTCGAGGTATCTGATCTAGAAAAGGTGGGCTGGCTTCTATTTTGTTACTTTTCCGTCCCTTTCTATTTGAGTCTTTGAAATTCTTATGAACAGAAAGTATATGCAATTTTATGGACAGGTGCTATCAAGTAGTCATAGCATACAATCACATACTTGCGACATATACATAACTTTTGTAACTAAATCAGAACACTTGGTCTGTGTGTGCAGGGAGGCTCGTCTGGTAAAGTTGTGGACTGCATTTTGTGTTTGAAAGGTTATTACGAGTGGAGGCAATCAGGTGGGATTGGAGTATGGAAGTATGGTGGGACTGTGAGGATCACGTCCTTTCCAAAGGGGTCATCTTCATCTTTGATAGGCAGTGAAAGCGCAGATGAATCTCTGGATGAGTCAGAGTCATCTCAGTTTGAAGAGTTGCTCGAATATCTACATTTATCAAGTGAAGTATCTCTCGAGGAATCAAAAGTGTCAACTGCACTTACCTTTCTCTTTGACCGTCTTGGTATTGGTCTTCTACAAGCTTATCTCTCAGAGACTAATGAACTTGATGACTTCCCTTTGAATTCAATGGTAGGTAAGGCTCTTTCTGTATTGTATGCCCACTTACCTTTTGTCCATATTGATCTCTAATGTTTCAATTCTGTAGAGGTGACTATTTTGACCCATTTATGTACAAATGAATTAATTTGCGTTATGTGTATAATGAGCTAAACGGGTTAAACCAAAGCGTTGAACCAACCAGTCAAAAGGGTTACATGGGTTGGAAGTTATTCAAAGTGTATTCGACCGTGTAAAAGCCTCTTAGCACTTCATTAATCATTTTGCATAACATGGTTTTGTAATCATAGTTAAAGCATTAATCATTTAGAATGGATAAAAATGATTGTTGGTCGGCTCAACTTGACTTGATCAGTTTGAACCACACTATTACTTATTCTGACCCAATACCGAACTTGCACGCTCTATTCGTTTTGTCACCTCTACTGCCTTTAGTATGGTTTTCTTGGTTCTCAAGGATATTTATGAGGAATGTTATAGGTTATCGATATAGTACTCAGGAAGGCTGTTAAAGATCTTTCAGCATTGCTTATTTCTCAAGGAAATCAGGTAACATCCTAAACAGTTGATTATCAGTGAATCTGACATCTGATCATCAACCAATGCTAAGTGCGCCGTTATCTGCCTTTTCCAGCTTGGTCTCTTTTTGAAGAACTTGTTAAAGGGCAACTGCAAACCGTTACTAAAGCATGAGTTTCTAAAAGCCATTTCAAAATACATTAATGAACGATCTGGTTTAGTATCAGATGATATCTCCAAGTTTTGTGTATGTGGTGGCAAGGGTCAAGGACAGAATATCGGTTACGCACCTGACAACACAAGCGTCCTGGATATTCAACAGAAACAACTAGAGGTAAATAGCATTGACTGTGTACGATATTCTTAATGTTTTGTTCATGACATTTTTAACTTCATTATTCTCTGGCATCTAATATTAACTCGAACTTATTCAGGAGCTAAAAGCTAGCTATCATTTGATAAAACTGGAACTCCAAAAAGCTCATTTAACATGGGAACAAGAACTTAAGAAAATCGGTGAGCTCTTAGACTATTTCCACATCTTTTAAGAAAACGATGTTAGTTATATCGAGATGAAACTAACATCAAATCTTTTTCAGCTCATCACGCTAAAGACCTTGAAGTNTCAGGAAAATGGGTACTGGTTATAATTTGAAAGTGGTCCAAGGCCCACCACTCTCATTAGTGGGTCCAACCTTGGCCCATCACTAAACATGCTTGTATCAAAGATTAAAAAGCAACAAAACACAATTGATTAGGTGATGCTTAGCATGACCAATTTTCATAATGATCATTGCTTTATTAAAGCCGATAATTAGATTAATATAGGAAAACAGCCGTTAGACATGGTCCCGAAGAAATCCAAAAGAATAAATTTGTGGCTCTTTTAATGGACATTTGAATCATTATGGTGTAAAATATACGACATGGTCCTAAAGAAATATGAAAGAATAAATTTGTGGTTGTTTTAATGGACAAGTGAATCATTATGGTGTAATAAGTTTTAAACAATATAATGATATATGTTATGTGGTTAAGTTTCTGTGAAAGCGTAATTTAAAGTAATTTAAAGTTTAAATGTTGGTATGATGGAATAACATGAACAAAAAGTTCGATTTTAATTGAAGAGATTGAGCTTAATAAAAATTTGGGTTTACTTTTCACATAATAACGGACAAACTAAGTGAGTACTAGCAACGCAATTTCTTTTGGACCGGGTGGATTTAGAAAAAATCAAGAGTTTTAACGGATATATACTAAGCAAAATTCCATCAGTGTTTGTTGACACCCCGAGACCCCTTAGTTCCACCCCTGTTAAGCGAGACACTCTTAGCGTGTTAGTGGCCTGTCAACTGTTATCAAGTTAACCATCAACTGTCATCTTTGTATAACAGAATATATGAATAACCGCTAAGCAAAATTGTTACAGCTGCAAGAAGGAACCAGGCTGCTGAATGGCTAAGACAAATGGACGGTGGTGCGTCGGAAGTACTCCCTATGGAACCCACCGAGGAACACTTCTGTCTTTCTCTTCGCAACGGTCTCATTCTATGCAATGTCCTCAACAAAGTCAACCCTGGTGCAATCCCAAAGGTCCTTGTTTTTCACTTACATTAACAAGAATCAACATTTATTTAGGAGGGCTAATTATTGGCACAATAAATAAAAAAAAGTACTATGAATGTTAATGAAGAACTTAATTTTTTGCATTCTTAGACTGATGATTGGGGGATACTGTTTAGGTGGTCGAGATTCCAATCATAGACACAGATGGGGCAGCGCAAACTGCAATTCAGTATTTCGAAAACATGAGAAACTTTTTAGTTGCTGTTGGTCAAATGAAGCTTCTTACCTTCGAGGTATCTGATCTAGAAAAGGTGGGCTGGCTTCTATTTTGTTACTTTTCCGTCCCTTTCTATTTGAGTCTTTGAAATTCTTATGAACAGAAAGTATATGCAATTTTATGGATAGATGCTATCAAGTAGTCATAGCATAGAATAACATACTTGCGACATATACATAACTTTTGTAACTAAATCAGAACACTTGGTCTGTGTGTGCAGGGAGGCTCGTCTGGTAAAGTTGTGGACTGCATTTTGTGTTTGAAAGGTTATTACGAGTGGAGGCAATCAGGTGGGATTGGAGTATGGAAGTATGGTGGGACTGTGAGGATCACGTCCTTTCCAAAGGGGTCATCTTCATCTTTGATAGGCAGTGAAAGCGCAGATGAATCTCTGGATGAGTCAGAGTCATCTCAGTTTGAAGAGTTGCTCGAATATCTACATTTATCAAGTGAAGTATCTCTCGAGGAATCAAAAGTGTCAACTGCACTTACCTTTCTCTTTGACCGTCTTGGTATTGGTCTTCTACAAGCTTATCTCTCGGAGACTAATGAACTTGATGACTTCCCTTTGAATTCAATGGTAGGTAAGGCTCTTTCTGTATTGTATGCCCACTTACCTTTTGTCCATATTGATCTCTAATGTTTCAATTCTGTAGAGGTGACTATTTTGACCCATTTATGTACAAATGAATTAATTTGCGTTATGTGTATAATGAGCTAAACGGGTTAAACCAAAGCGTTGAACCAACCAGTCAA
The DNA here is from genome assembly GCA_014162995.1 of Artemisia annua. Lineage (NCBI taxonomy): Eukaryota > Viridiplantae > Streptophyta > Magnoliopsida > Asterales > Asteraceae > Artemisia > Artemisia annua. The sequence continues at coordinate 20,624 of LBNU01039017.1, forward strand.
AAGGGTTACATGGGTTGGAAGTTATTCAAAGTGTATTCGACCGTGTAAAAGCCTCTTAGCACTTCATTAATCATTTTGCATAACATGGTTTTGTAATCATAGTTAAAGCATTAATCATTTAGAATGGATAAAAATGATTGTTGGTCGGCTCAACTTGACTTGATCAGTTTGAACCACACTATTACTTATTCTGACCCAATACCGAACTTGCACGCTCTATTCGTTTTGTCACCTCTACTGCCTTTAGTATGGTTTTCTTGGTTCTCAAGGATATTTATGAGGAATGTTATAGGTTATCGATATAGTACTCAGGAAGGCTGTTAAAGATCTTTCAGCACTACTTATTTCTCAAGGAAATCAGGTAACATCCTAAACAGTTGATTATCAGTGAATCTGACATCTGATCATCAACCAATGCTAAGTGCGCCGTTATCTGCCTTTTCCAGCTTGGTCTCTTTTTGAAGAACTTGTTAAAGGGCAACTGCAAACCGTTACTAAAGCATGAGTTTCTAAAAGCCATTTCAAAATACATTAATGAACGATCTGGTTTAGTATCAGATGATATCTCCAAGTTTTGTGTATGTGGTGGCAAGGGTCAAGGACAGAATATCGGTTACGCACCTGACAACACAAGCGTCCTGGATATTCAACAGAAACAACTAGAGGTAAATAGCATTGACTGTGTACGATATTCTTAATGTTTTGTTCATGACATTTTTAACTTCATTATTCTCTGGCATCTAATATTATCTCGAACTTATTCAGGAGCTAAAAGCTAGCTATCATTTGATAAAACTGGAACTCCAAAAAGCTCATTTAACATGGGAACAAGAACTTAAGAAAATCGGTGAGCTCTTAGACTATTTCCACATCTTTTAAGAAAACGATGTTAGTTATATCGAGATGAAACTAACATCAAATCTTTTTCAGCTCATCACGCTAAAGACCTTGAAGTAGCCTCTTCTTCATATCACAAGGTTTTGGAAGAAAACAGGCAGCTTTACAATCAAGTTCAGGACCTAAAAGGTCAATACTGATGTTCTTAACTATCATGTTGGTAGGAAAGCTTGTATGCTCATGGGAGCTTTTTTGTTGTTTTTCAGGAGCGATAAGAGTTTACTGTAGAGTAAAACCCTTTCAGCACAATCAATCCGATGAACAGTCAACAGTTGACTATATAGGAGAAGATGGAAATATTATGATTGTTAATCGCCATAAACAGGGAAAGGATGCTAGGAAGATGTTCACATTCAACAAGGTGTTTGGGGGGAACACAACTCAAGGTAAGTTAACACAGTTTTTAAATGTTCTTGCAAGATTAATCGCAAACGGAAAGATACCCTTTACTTTATTTAAAGTCAAAGTTCGCATCTAATATGTTTCCAACTTATTTGCAGAGCAAATATATGTCGATACACAACCATTGATTAGATCTATGCTCGATGGTTATAATGTTTGTATATTTGCATATGGCCAGACTGGCTCGGGGAAGACATACACGATGGTAAGATAACTATTAGTGCCATTTTTTGACCTTTTTATGTTTTGTATCCAAATATTATGCATGAATTGTTATATTTATATCTTCTTTTACATGAGGTTGACACTTACATATCGTCGTCTTTATAAGTGTAGAGTGGTCCTGACATAACGACAGAGAATACATGGGGTGTGAACTACCGAGCTTTGCGAGATCTCTTTCAATTATCCGAGGAAAGGAAGGACTTAATAAAGTACGAGGTTGGAGTGCAAATGATTGAAATATACAATGAACAAGTGAGAGATCTCCTGGTTATTGATGGCTCCAACAGAAGATATCCTTTTAAAAAAATTTATTCATCATCTTCGTATTGCATTTTATTCTGAATCTACTCTTAATCCTTGTTTCACCTTAACAACTAACACATTGGATATAAGAAATAATTCCCAACTGAATGGTCTGAATGTTCCTGATGCGTCATTGGTACCTGTTAAATGTACTCGAGATGTTCTTGATCTGATGAGAATTGGCCACAGAAATCGTGCAGTTGGCGCTACTGCTTTAAATGAACGCAGCAGCCGCTCTCACAGGTAAACTCTCTTTATTCTTCTGTTTTAGAGGTGGCTTCTTCGGAAGTGGGTCGTTTGGCGTATTTATATACTCAAAAGGTTCAATAAAAATATCAGCTAAAAGGGACGAGTCAACTTTGTCAAATGGGTGAGAGTAATCAAAGTCCTTTTTTAATGCAGACAATCAGTTATAAAAAGTATAACAATATCAGACCCTGCTAATATGTCTGGTTTTAACTCGAACCAATTTTGACCCGTCATCCGCATTATACTTGTTCCATTAATATGCTACTTAATAACTTTTAAATTATTTGACAGTGTTCTTACGGTTCATATCCGAGGAAAAGAACTAGTTTCAGGATCTACTTTAAAGGGTTGCCTTCATCTCGTAGATCTTGCTGGAAGTGAGAGGGTGGACAAGTCAGAAGCCGTTGGGGAGCGTCTGAAAGAAGCTCAACATATTAACAGATCTCTCTCAGCACTCGGAGATGTTATTTCTGCGCTTGCCCAAAAGAGCACACACATTCCTTATAGAAATAGCAAGCTCACTCAAGTATTGCAAGATTCTCTAGGTGGGCATGCTAAAACACTCATGTTTGTGCATATAAATCCCGAGACTAATGCCATTGGAGAGACAATCAGCACCCTCAAGTTTGCTGAGAGAGTTGCCTCAATTGAACTAGGCGCGGCTAAATCTAATAAAGAGACGGGTGAAATCAGAGAGATGAAAGAAGAGGTATGGCTTTTTTCAAGTTAAACTCTCTTTTAGTAAGCAAGAAAAACAACTGCTAAAATGTTCTTTTTTGACATTTATATCTTTTCTCACTCAGATATCCAATATGAAGCTGTTGTTGGAGAAAAAAGAAGCAGAATTAGAACAATTGAGAAGTGGGAATGCACGAGCTGCAATTTCACCTGTTCGCATGTCAAGGTGTAATCCTACAATCAGTTTGAGGCCTGATGCTAATCAGCGCCATGTTGATGAAAATAAGCCTTCTGAGGTTAGTCATAACTCATAATATTATATGGGGAAGATCAATAATTAGTTCCTTAACGATTGGCAATCACACAAATAATCTCAATTTGTAGGTAACAAAAATGATAACACCATACTACCATAGTCAGTTGGTTTAAGAAGGTAAATTGGGTGGGTTGGGTAACGGGTCAAAATGGGATGTTCATTGGTATGGTTTGAAACAAGTCGGGTTAGGTAGCCTGAAATATTTGTGTACATTTTTTGATGAATGATTACTGAGTCAAATATTACAAACATATTTCTTTCTGAGATTCAGGTTAGAAGCTGTTCATCTGGTAAGCAAAGGAGGACCCGTTTCCCCTCAAAATTCACTGACAAAGAGTTTATCCCTAGAATGCCCCTTCTAGCTGAAGAGGGGTCAGAATCTCCTTCTATTAGGAGATCCATATCCACAGATAGAGGAGCCCACATAAAAACCAGAATCAAGCCTGATATACCCGACAATCCTGCAATCACAAAATCACAATATCCTACACGAGCTTTCATCAACAGATCGCTAGCCACATTACCTGTTTTACCTCCAACCGAGAATAAAAAAGGGTATTTGAGCTCACAGGATAACTTTTCTGAAGCATTACATAATCATTCGAGGATTAATTCTAGGAAAACCAATCATGAGCAAGAAGAAGAGCAATTTAAGCAAATGCTTAACGTTAGGCATGGAGGCATAGGAAAAGTTAAGCTTGAGAATAATCAAGTGAAGGCAAAAAGTCAAGTGCCGGTTAAGATCCACAAGTCTGATCTTATACGGACAGTGTATGCTGATATGGATGTTGGTGAAACCATTGAAGAAGGTCGAAGAAGTGACTTTTCAGAGACGGAAAATGAGAATGGATCAACTAAGTTGCACATTCCAAATGGGATGAAAAAGCTTCAACGCAGCTCATCAAGAAGTTCTCATAATGTGGAAGTCAGGTATCTAAATCTCTTAGTCGTGGCTAACTATAGTCATCATATTTTCTTGAGGTGGATATTTTCACTCATATACTTATAGAAGTCTCGATTTGGGTTGTTTTTGTATCTGAAAGGGGTTTAATATGTCAAGTCTTAAGATGTCAACCAAGTAAAAAAGGGTTAAACGGGTTGAAGGGCGCCCATGGTCTATTTCTGATCCCTTTTTTAGCAGCCTATATTTTATGCATACGACTTCATAAATCACTTTATTAATAAACTCAACCACGGGCGGTTTAACCAATACTAAAGAAGACCAGTTTCAACCTGAATTTGTTTGACTAGCTGCCCAACCTGCCCACCTTGCCATTCCTAATATCTTCAAACCAATAATTTTGTAGAGATATCATATATTATGTTTGACCTCAAAAGTCAGCTGTACGTATCTCATATCGTAGACTAACACTAAGCTCCCGTTACAGGGAACCTGGAAGAAATGAAAATAAACCCTCAAATGGTACAAAGAATGGTAATGAAGGCAGTAACGCATCAATTCCTAAATTTAGAAGGAGCCGTTCTACACCTCGAGGAAAATTCATGGTTTTACCTTGATGAACACACGGGTGTATATAGAGTTTTTCTTTTATACTTTTACCTCATTTTTCGTATGTTTCTAGTTTCTGTATAGCTTAGTGCTTGATTTTTTTGGACTACTACCGTGGATGATGCCACGAGGAGATTTGGAGTTGCATGAATCTCTCTGATTGTTTCATTTTGTTCGAAGCAAACAAAATTTATATCTAAGTTTCTTATGTTGTTACACCATTTGAGTTTTGGTTCTATTATTGGTCTGGCAAGACGCAACAGAACCAAATCTGATTGCATATTGTTTATAACTTGTCCACTAAAATACATATGTTTAAGATGTGGTCACGGGCGAATCCAGAAATCTATCAAAGGGTAACAAAAACGACAACAGGTACGCACATTCATATCGCGATTCAAGCCACACCTCACATCTACCTAATATATAAATCGTGTTTAATAGGGTGAGGCGAATTTTCATATCTGTCCTATGTTCATACAACATAGGGTAGGGCTTGGCCCCTCAAAAACTCGTCTTCGTGCCTTCTAAACAGCAACCAACCGTAGACTAATTCTAAATCCTCGATATGCATGTTATTCATTTATGTTATGAGTTATAACTTAGTTAAAAATTTATTCAAATTTAGCATATCCTATATTCATATGCAAATAGTAACCACCACCAAAATGGTCTAGTGGTATACTGGTATGACACCTGACCTCCTCACCAAGATGTATAGGGTTCAAACCTCACTACATACAAATTTGGACCAGAGAAATGGTCGGAAATGGTAGCAGGATACCACGGTTAAGGAGCGTACATCTAAGTTAAGGACACGCTCTCCTGAAATAATCTTCTTTAGTTTCCATCCTATGTGCATATCAGTAAGACTCAAACAAGTCAATTTAGTGGTTGGTGGGATCCATTTATTTTATTACCCAATTGATTTCAGACATAAGCCCACAGTGGAACTTGCGACCTATACTTTGATATCATTTACTATCAATCAAAGTACTATTATTTACACACAGTTTTATTGTTTGCCAGATCTTTGTCATTAAAATTTTTGTATGTTTAGCCTACTCTATATATGCCTAGTCTGCTAGATTTCATCTATTAGATGCTGTTAAAAGGACACCAATTTTATCTTGGTGACTTAGATTACAACTTAAGTAGTAGGTCTCCTGGGGCATTTTGAGAAGTCAAGTTTTTTTGGTCTAGAAAGGGTATACACTTTGGAAGACCGGTCTATTTTAAGAATTTGCTCAGTATATATGTGTCACCACTCATTCTTTTATACAAGCAATCCATAAGCAATCCCAAAAAAGGAACCAGACAATAGACTTTTCTATGATTTATCTTTCACGTTAAATCCAAGAGAAGACCTATTCAAATAAAATGACTTGTCATTAAGGAATCTCGACTACCACAAGCATAAAAGTCTGACTTTTGGCATTGATTTCATATCAGATTCTGCACTTGCAATTGCTTTGAAACACCAAGTTTTATTTATTTTTATTTTTTATTTGATAAACCAATTGTAATGGCGTCTTCCATGAAAGGGTTTGAACATCTCGAAATACAGCTCGAAGAGATCAAATCAGCCACCAATAACTTTAACGAAGAAAATGTTATTGGACATGGTGGTTTTGGTAAGGTCTATAAGGGGGAATTGTCTGACTCTCACTCTGAGGGGAAAAGCCTGGTTGCTATAAAGCGTCTCGATCGTAGACATGGTCAAGGAGATGCTGAGTTTTATAAAGAAGTCAGAATGCTTTCGTGTTACAGACATGAAAACATCATCTCCCTCCTGGGGTTCAGCCATGGGCGGGATGAGATGATACTTGTGTATGAGTATGCATCTCGTGGAAGTCTTGATCGTTATTTAAAAGACGTCAATCTCACATGGACACAACGATTGAAGATATGCCTTGATGCTGCGAAGGGACTAAGCTACCTCCATGATCCGAGAGAGACATACCAAAGACTAATCCATTGTGATATTAAAAGTGCCAACATCCTACTCGATGAGAATTTCATTGCTAAAGTTGCTGATTTTGGGCTGTCAAAAATAGGCCCTGCTAATCAGCGGAATTCAATTCTTGTCACCGGTCCCTTGGGTTCCCATGGATACTGTGATCCTGTGTTTATGGAGACGTACACCCTCACAAAAGAGTCAGACGTATACTCTTTTGGAGTAGTATTATTTGAAGTCTTGTGTGGGAAACTATGCGTTGAATATAGCAAGGGCCAACAAAAGGTAATTCACCTGCCTATGTGGAAACAAAGCTTCAAAGAGAAGAAATTAGACCGGATTATCCTTGAAGATATCAAGCAACAAATGAACTTGCGTTCTTTGGAAACCTTTTCAGGCATTGCATATCAATGTTTGAAGAGATTACGTGAAGAACGGCCAACGATGTCTCTTGTTGTGGAAAAACTTGAGATCGCACTTCAAATGCAGATGCTACCCGAAAAGTATGTAGAGATAGCTAACGCTGCAGTTGACCCTCTGCTCTGCAAATCCTTGGAGGAATTCAAAGAGCTTCTCTCCAAAGGGATCCTCCTTAAGGGGGGTAAAACGGTAATTAGCTACTTTTCTTTAGTTTATATCTTTAGAGAAATGGTTAATAATAGAATATAAATATTAGTTTAATTCTAGAAACAGTATCAAATGAATATTACAAACTATATATTTCTCTCTGCAGTGTAAAAAGCGTTTTCATTTACGCCAGTTTCACATCTAGCTAAATTTGGGTTTTCATTTTGACCCTTTCTTTTTCTTTTCTTTTTTCTTTTTCTTTTCTTTTTTCATCATAAAATTTAAAAGTTTAGTTTGAGGAGTGAGGTAGAAATGTTAGATATGTTACTAAAAGTAAAAAATCAGTGTCATCAACCACAAAGATTCACTCACCAAGGTGACCTTATTACTCAATTTCGAATTCCATTGAAGCCTCTCGTTCAAAAGCCTGCACGTTTCACGTTTGTAATCCAAATATTTTACGTAAAATTAGTAGCATACAAACCACTTGGGGGTGGCTTAGAGCATGGGGTACGGTAACTTGAGTTAATACATAACATCGCGCCACGTTAGCGCCACATCAGCTTTAACATTTCAACCTTAACACCAAAAACCACCTCTTATCATAACACCACATTTTGGCTTTCTTCGTAGCACGTTTTTTGCCCATTGGACGTGGTTGTGCATCGTGACTGAATAGCGTCTCTTTTGTTTGGCTTAGGACATCGCCGGTTAAATCAACCGGTTCCGACGCTTCCCTTTTTTGTGGCTTCACAAAACATCCCACTCATCCTCATGAGGAAATGGCGCTCCTCTATGCTCGTCACGGTACATTTGTCTAGCCCGTTTCATGTTATCCAACTCATTTTCCAAACTTTTTTCCAAACATTTTTCGTGTTTGTAGATCGAATTGAACTTTTAGCAATAACGGTTAAACGTTTTCCACTTGCTTGTTAGCATATCCTTGTTGCGTAGTTGAAAATTGTGTTTATTGANCATGAGGAAATGGCGCTCCTCTATGCTCGTCACGGTACATTTGTCTAGCCCGTTTCATGTTATCCAACTCATTTTCCAAACTTTTTTCCAAACATTTTTCGTGTTTGTAGATCGAATTGAACTTTTAGCAATAACGGTTAAACGTTTTCCACTTGCTTGTTAGCATATCCTTGTTGCGTAGTTGAAAATTGTGTTTATTGAACTCGTTCATAACCCGATACCAAAATGTTTGCCCAGTTGTGAACGCCTGATTTTTTCATCCTCGGTAACGGCCACATAACACGACGCAAGTAGTTTCAGTTGGTTGCCAACGTAATGTAGTATCGGCCACGTCGGGATTTTTTTTGTCAATTGGTCAGGATCTTTGGGTTTTTTTACCTTTCGTTTACCATGACTTGTGGCCTTTTGTGGAGAAGTAGTTGTTTTGGATACTTCATTTGTTTCGATTTGTGTACATGATGATTGGGATGGCGGTTGTGATTGTTGTTCGAATTGTAGATTTTGGAAACTGGTGTTTAGCATGTGTTGGTTTTGTTGCCACATTAGAAATCGTTGATGTTGTAGGTAAAGTTCTTCGGACGTCAAGCCGAGTGGGTTAGGCAAAAGGATATTGGTTGATGAAGACCCTGCGTTCGGGTATTCCACCCCATGAGGTTTAAGAAATTCTTGTTATATTTATATCCCAACATATTTTTGTGAGAAAATGGAAGTATATGTATATGAGTTTGAGTTGTGAAAGTGTGAAAAAAAGTTGTATATTAAGTGGGTATTTATGGTGAAAAAGGTTTCGATTTTGTGTGTGTATGTGTGTGTGTGTGTATATATATATATATATATATATATACATATATATATATATATATATATATATATATATATATATATATATATATATATTTATATATATAGGGGAAATCTTACCTACATCCAAGTGTAGGCAATTAGCTACACATCCCTTTGTAAAATCTTTTAAAAATGTACAGTTCAGCCCCTGTAACTTACTGCAGGGGCTGAACTGTACATTTCTTATTTGATAGTTATACTATGGATTTTGTAATTATGAGAACAATGTCCGTAAAGTGGGTATAGGCTAGTAGAAATTTCACTTAGCCAGATTCAGGGTATTGCACATTTAAAAGTTCAGAGTACTAAAAATTCCACTTAACAAAATGAAGTTACTAAAATATATGTTGGCCAACTTTTTATAACAAGTTAAACGTTGACTCATTTTTTTAATTTTGCCAACAATTACCAACTGTACAATTCCCAAGTTGCCGTTAGCTTTATGTCACCTACAACGTTCCATAATATTAATACACTTTTCCACACCTGAAAACAAAATATTCAAAATTTATAACACCATTAAATCACACACTCACACCATCTCTTCATTTGAAATATACATTACATTCAATTCTTCATTACTCACATTCACGTGCCTCTCGTTTCACCTCCCCGATCACCTCATCATCTTCATAACCTTCAAAACCGATTCGACTTGGTTTCGCTCTTTCTTTGTAAGTAATCACGTACATTACTTATAGTTTTTTTTTTTTTTTTGTACGTAACAAATGATACTGCTTACGTCAGTTATTTATTCACAGTAACTGACGTGAGCAGTATCTTAAATAACCAAATTATATTGGTTGTTAGTGGAATATATGAAGTTTTTACGGTCTTCATGTTACAGTTATTAAAACTGACGTAAAGCAGTATTTTATCATGTTGATTTTACTCGGTTTCACGTATCGAAATTGATCGTTAAATCATTACGAGTATGATTTTTGGTAATTAAAGATACTGCTTTACGTCAGTTATTAGAACATTTTTTTTTTTTTTTTTTTCTTTCTAATAACTGACGTAAGTAAGCAGTATTAACCAAATTATTTGATTCTTTATGTATCGAAATTAATTTAAGTTTGTGTATGCAGAGAGATATAATGCCACAAGAAGTTAGTACGAAGTCGATGATATATAGTACACCTAGCAAAAACTTAAGAGGACTTAAAGGTTTAAACTCGTTAACGAATGGAACCGAAGAGTTTATCGATGATCGGGAATTAGCGCAACGAAAAGCCGAAGCAGCAGGTACGTTTTCTTGTTCATTCTTCAAATCTTGAAATGTTTCGGTTATAAAATTATAATTTAAAAAGTAAATTGTAATGTCTACGTGGCTTGGCTATTGCAGGCGCAATTCTTACATTTTTAAAATTTTAATATGTGCAATTTCTACTAGAACGATAATTGTATACCAAAGTTTTTCGTAAAATCTATTCGTGCATCTTTTAAGCTAATTAGTATAATGTGGAGTGCCTGAAATATTGAATTGTTTATTTATTTGATTTTTGTCATTTCAATCGATGATAACAAGAAATACAGATGGTATGATGGATACATCAAGTATTGCTATATGTGTTATTGTTGATTATATCAATAAGATCCTGTTGTTATATTGGGAAGGACATTAATAAATAAACAAATATGTACATGTACGTGTCACACTATGTTTGTAAGTTTCAAAGCTTAACATACAAATGGAACAAATAAATAAGTGATTAAGAGGATGTTTGGAATTCTGTTTTGTAAGGGGTGACCAAAGAAAAGATCGAAAACGGTAACAAGAATATTCAGGTTGGGTTATGTATTGCTGAGTCATAGACTGGCTGTCACTAAATAACCCGAAAAAATCCCATCCATTTACTAGTTTTTATTTTCTGAAAACTCGTAAACATCAAATTTCATTGTCGCTCAAATTTCTTTTTCATAATCGTCATTTGTATACTCTCTAAATGACCTGTCAGGATAAATATGTATATTCTTTTAGCTTATTCGTTTATCAAACTTAATTATCTCATGCTCATAAGTGTTTTTAAACATGTTTTTTTATATATAATATGTGAAAATTGAATTCAAGATACTAAAGTCTAAAGGTTCTAAAGTTAAGAAAATGGGTTGGTGATCTGAAGTCAGGAAAATGGGTACTGGTTATAATTTGAAAGTGGTCCAAGGCCCACCACTCTCATTAGTGGGTCCAACCTTGGCCCATCACTAAACATGCTTGTATCAAAGATTAAAAAGCAACAAAACACACTTGATTAGGTGATGCTTAGCATGACCAATTTTCATAATGATCATTGCTTTATTAAAGCCGATAATTAGATTAATATAGGAAAACAGCCGTTAGACATGGTCCCGAAGAAATCCAAAAGAATAAATTTGTGGCTCTTTTAATGGACATTTGAATCATTATGGTGTAAAATATACGACATGGTCCTAAAGAAATATGAAAGAATAAATTTGTGGTTGTTTTAATGGACAAGTGAATCATTATGGTGTAATAAGTTTTAAACAATATAATGATATATGTTATGTGGTTAAGTTTCTGTGAAAGCGTAATTTAAAGTAATTTAAAGTTTAAATGTTGGTATGATGGAATAACATGAACAAAAAGTTCGATTTTAATTGAAGAGATTGAGCTTAATAAAAATTTGGGTTTACTTTTCACATAATAACGGACAAACTAAGTGAGTACTAGCAACGCAATTTCTTTTGGACCGGGTGGATTTAGAAAAAATCAAGAGTTTTAACGGATATATACTAAGCAAAATTCCATCAGTGTTTGTTGACACCCCGAGACCCCTTAGTTCCACCCCTGTTAAGCGAGACACTCTTAGCGTGTTAGTGGCCTGTCAACTGTTATCAAGTTAACCATCAACTGTCATCTTTGTATAACAGAATATATGAATAACCGCTAAGCAAAATTGTTACAGCTGCAAGAAGGAACCAGGCTGCTGAATGGCTAAGACAAATGGACGGTGGTGCGTCGGAAGTACTCCCTATGGAACCCACCGAGGAACACTTCTGTCTTTCTCTTCGCAACGGTCTCATTCTATGCAATGTCCTCAACAAAGTCAACCCTGGTGCAATCCCAAAGGTCCTTGTTTTTCACTTACATTAACAAGAATCAACATTTATTTAGTAGGGCTAATTATTGGCACAATAAATAAATAAAAAAAGTACTATGAATGTTAATGAAGAACTTAATTTTTTGCATTCTTAGACTGATGATTGGGGGATACTGTTTAGGTGGTTGAGATTCCAATCATAGACACAGATGGGGCAGCGCAAACTGCAATTCAGTATTTCGAAAACATGAGAAACTTTTTAGTTGCTGTTGGTCAAATGAAGCTTCTTACCTTCGAGGTATCTGATCTAGAAAAGGTGGGCTGGCTTCTATTTTGTTACTTTTCCGTCCCTTTCTATTTGAGTCTTTGAAATTCTTATGAACAGAAAGTATATGCAATTTTATGGACAGGTGCTATCAAGTAGTCATAGCATACAATCACATACTTGCGACATATACATAACTTTTGTAACTAAATCAGAACACTTGGTCTGTGTGTGCAGGGAGGCTCGTCTGGTAAAGTTGTGGACTGCATTTTGTGTTTGAAAGGTTATTACGAGTGGAGGCAATCAGGTGGGATTGGAGTATGGAAGTATGGTGGGACTGTGAGGATCACGTCCTTTCCAAAGGGGTCATCTTCATCTTTGATAGGCAGTGAAAGCGCAGATGAATCTCTGGATGAGTCAGAGTCATCTCAGTTTGAAGAGTTGCTCGAATATCTACATTTATCAAGTGAAGTATCTCTCGAGGAATCAAAAGTGTCAACTGCACTTACCTTTCTCTTTGACCGTCTTGGTATTGGTCTTCTACAAGCTTATCTCTCTAGAGACTAATGAACTTGATGACTTCCCTTTGAATTCAATGGTAGGTAAGGCTCTTTCTGTATTGTATGCCCACTTACCTTTTGTCCATATTGATCTCTAATGTTTCAATTCTGTAGAGGTGACTATTTTGACCCATTTATGTACAAATGAATTAATTTGCGTTATGTGTATAATGAGCTAAACGGGTTAAACCAAAGCGTTGAACCAACCAGTCAAAAGGGTTACATGGGTTGGAAGTTATTCAAAGTGTATTCGACCGTGTAAAAGCCTCTTAGCACTTCATTAATCATTTTGCATAACATAGTTTTGTAATCATAGTTAAAACATTAATCATTTAGAATGGATAAAAATGATTGTTGGTCGGCCCAACTTGACTTGATCAGTTTGAACCACACTATTACTTATTCTGACCCAATACCGAACATGCCCGCCCTATTCATTTTGTCACCTCTACTGCGATTAGTATGGTTTTCTTGGTTCTCAAGGATATTTATGGGGAATGTTATAGGTTATCGATATAGTACTCAGGAAGGCTGTTAAAGATCTTTCAGCATTGCTTATTTCTCAAGGAAATCAGGTAACATCCTAAACAGTTGATTATCATCTGATCATCAACCAATGCTAAGTGTGCCGTTATCTGCCTTTTCCAGCTTGGTCTTTTTTTGAAGAACTTGTTAAAGGGCAACTGCAAACCGTTACTAAAGCATGAGTTCCTTAAAGCCATTTCAAAATACATTAACGAACGATCTAGTTTAGTATCAGATGATATCTCCAAGTTTTGTGTATGTGGTGGCAAGGGTCAAGGACAGAATATCGGTTACGCACCTGACAACACAAGCGTCCTGGATATTCAACAGAAACAACTAGAGGTAAATAGCATTGACTGTGTACGATATTCTTAATGTTTTGTTCATGACATTTTTAACTTCATTATTCTCTGGCATCTAATATTAACTCGAACTTATTCAGGAGCTAAAAGCTAGCTATCATTTGATAAAACTGGAACTCCAAAAAGCTCATTTAACATGGGAACAAGAACTTAAGAAAATCGGTGAGTTCTTAGACTATTTCCACATCTTTTAAGAAAACGAAGTTAGTTATATCGAGATGAAACTAACATCAAATCTTTTTCAGCTCATCACGCTAAAGACCTTGAAGTAGCCTCTTCTTCATATCACAAGGTTTTGGAAGAAAACAGGCAGCTTTACAATCAAGTTCAGGACCTAAAAGGTCAGTACTGATGTTCTTAACTATCATGTTGGTAGGAAAGCTTGTATGCTCATGGGAGCTTTTTTGTTGTTTTTCAGGAGCGATAAGAGTTTACTGTAGAGTAAAACCCTTTCAGCGCAATCAATCCGATGAACAGTCAACAGTTGACTATATAGGAGAAGATGGAAATATTATGATTGTTAATCGGCATAAGCAGGGAAAGGATGCTAGGAAGATGTTCACATTCAACAAGGTGTTTGGGGGGAACACAACTCAAGGTAAGTTAACACATTTTTTGAATGTTCTTGCAAGATTAATCACATACGGAAAGATACCCTTGACCTTATATGAAGTCAAAGTTCGCATCTAATATATTTCCAACTTATTTGCAGAGCAAATATATGTTGATACACAGCCATTGATTAGATCTATGCTTGATGGTTATAATGTTTGTATCTTTGCATATGGCCAGACCGGCTCGGGGAAGACATACACGATGGTAAGATAACTGTTAGTGCCATTTTTTTTGACCATTTCATGTTTGTATCCAAATATTATACATGAATTGTTATATTAGTATCTTCTTTTACATGAGGTTGAACCTTACATACTGTCGTCTTTATAAGTGTAGAGTGGTCCTGACATAACAACAGAGGATACATGGGGTGTGAACTACCGAGCTTTGCGAGATCTCTTTCAGTTATCCGAGGCAAGGAAGGGCTTTATAAAGTATGAGGTTGGAGTGCAGATGATTGAAATATACAATGAACAAGTGAGAGATCTCCTGGTTATTGACGGCTCCAACAGAAGATATCCTATCAAAAAATTTTATTCATCATCTTCGTATTGCATTTTCTTCTGAATCTACTCTTAATCTTTGTTTCACCTTGACAACTAACACATTGGATATAAGAAATAATTCTCAACTGAATGGTCTGAATGTTCCTGATGCATCATTAGTACCTGTTAAATGTACTCAAGATGTTCTTGATCTGATGAGAATCGGCCACAAAAATCGTGCAGTTGGCGCTACTGCTTTAAATGAACGTAGCAGCCGCTCTCACAGGTAAACTGTCTTTATTCTTCTGTTTTAGAGGTGGCTTCTTCTAAAGTGGGTCGTTTGGCTTATTTATACACTCAAAAGGTTCAATAAAATCAGCTAAAAAGGATGAGTCAACTTTATCAAATGGGTGAGAGTAACCAACGCCCATTTTTAATGCAGAAAATCAGTTATAAGAACTACTCCGTATAACAATATCAGACCCTGCTAATATGTCCTATTTTAACTCGTACCAATTTTGACCCGTCATCCGTATTCTACTTGTTCCAATAATATGCTGCTTAATAACTTTTTAATTTTTAACAGTGTTCTTACGGTTCATATCCGAGGAAAAGAAATAGTTTCAGGATCTACTTTAAAGGGTTGCCTTCATCTCGTAGATCTTGCTGGAAGTGAGAGGGTGGACAAGTCAGAAGCCGTTGGGGAGCGTCTGAAGGAAGCTCAGCATATTAATAGATCTCTCTCAGCACTTGGAGATGTCATTTCTGCCCTTGCACAAAAGAGCACACACGTTCCTTATAGAAATAGCAAGCTCACTCAAGTATTGCAAGATTCTCTTGGTGGGCATGCTAAAACACTCATGTTTGTGCATATAAATCCCGAGACTAATGCCATTGGAGAGACAATCAGCACCCTCAAGTTTGCTGAGAGAGTTGCCTCAATTGAACTAGGCGCGGCTAAATCTAATAAAGAGACTGGTGAAATCAGAGAGATGAAAGAAGAGGTATGGCTTTTTTCAAGTTAAACTCTCTTTTAGTAAGCAAGAAAAACAACTGCTAAAATGTTCTTTTTTGACATTTATATCTTTTCTCACTCAGATATCCAATATGAAGCTGTTGTTGGAGAAAAAAGAAGCAGAATTAGAACAATTGAGAAGTGGGAATGCACGAGCTGCAATTTCACCTGTTCGCATGTCAAGGTGTAATCCTACAATCAGTTTGAGGCCTGATGCTAATCAGCGCCATGTTGATGAAAATAAGCCTTCTGAGGTTAGTCATAACTCATAATATTATATGGGGAAGATCAATAATTAGTTCCTTAACGATTGGCAATCACACAAATAATCTCAATTTGTAGGTAACAAAAATGATAACACCATACTACCATAGTCAGTTGGTTTAAGGAGGTAAATTGGGTGGGTTGGGTAACGGGTCAAAATTGGATGTTCATTGGTATGGTTTAAACAAGTCGGGTTAGGTAGCCTGAAAAATTTGTGTACATTTTTTGATGAATGATTACCGAGTCAACTATTACAAACATATTTCTTTCTGAGATTCAGGTTAGAAGCTGTTCATCTGGTAAGCAAAGGAGGACCCGTTTCCCCTCAAAATTCACTGACAAAGAGTTTATCCCTAGAATGCCCCTTCTAGCTGAAGAGGGGTCAGAATCTCCTTCTATTAGGAGATCCATATCCACAGATAGAGGAGCCCACATAAAAACCAGAATCAAGCCTGATATACCCGACAATCCTGCAATCACAAAATCACAATATCCTACACGAGCTTTCATCAACAGATCGCTAGCCACATTACCTGTTTTACCTCCAACCGAGAATAAAAAAGGGTATTTGAGCTCACAGGATAACTTTTCTGAAGCATTACATAATCATCCGAGGATTAATTCTAGGAAAACCAATCATGAGCAAGAAGAAGAGCAATTTAAGCAAATGCTTAACGTTAGGCATGGAGGCATAGGAAAAGTTAAGCTTGAGAATAATCAAGTGAAGGCAAAAAGTCAAGTGCCGGTTAAGATCCACAAGTCTGATCTTATACGGACAGTGTATGCTGATATGGATGTTGGTGAAACCATTGAAGAAGGTCGAAGAAGTGACTTTTCAGAGACGGAAAATGAGAATGGATCAACTAAGTTGCACATTCCAAATGGGATGAAAAAGCTTCAACGCAGCTCATCAAGAAGTTCTCATAATGTGGAAGTCAGGTATCTAAATCTCTTAGTCGTGGTTAACTATAGTCATCATATTTTCTTGAGGTGGATATTTTCACTCATATACTTATAGAAGTCTCGATTTGGGTTGTTTTTGTATCTGAAAGGGGTTTAATATGTCAAGTCTTAAGATGTCAACCAAGTAAAAAAGGGTTAAACGGGTTGAAGGGCGCCCATGGTCTATTTCTGATCCCTTTTTTAGCAGCCTATATTTTATGCATACGACTTCATAAATCACTTTATTAAAAAACTCAACCACGAGCGGTTTAACCAATACTAAGGAAGACCAGTTTCAACCTGAATTTGTTTGACTAGCGGCCCAACCTGCCCATCTTGCCATTCCTAATATCTTCAAACCAATAATTTTGTAGAGATATCATATATTATGTTTGACCTCAAAAGTCAGCTGTACGTATCTCATATCGTAGACTAACACTAAGCTCCCGTTACAGGGAACCTGGAAGAAATGAAAATAAACCCTCAAATGGTACAAAGAATGGTAATGAAGGCAGTAACGCATCAGTTCCTAAATTTAGAAGGAGCCGTTCTACACCTCGAGGAAAATTCATGGTTTTACCTTGATGAACACACGGGTGTATATAGAGTTTTTCTTTTATACTTTTACCTCATTTTTCGGATGTTTCTAGTTTCTGTATAGCTTAGTGCTTTATTTTTTGGACTACTACCGTGGATGATGCCACGAGGAGATTTGGAGTTGCATGAATCTCTCTGATTGTTTCATTTTGTTTGAAGCAAACAAAATTTGTATTTAAGTTTCTTATGTTGTTACACGATTTGAGTTTTGGTTCTATTATTGGTCTGGAAAGACGCAACAGAACCAAATCTGATTGCATATTGTTTATAACTTGTCCACTAAGATACATATGTTTAAGATGTGGTCACGGGCGAATCCAGAAATCTATCAAAGGGTAACAAAAACGACAACAGGTACGCACATTCATATCACGATTCAAGCCACACCTCACAGGCTCACATCTACCTAATATATAAATCGTGTTTAATAGGGTGAGGCGAATTTTCATATCTGTCCTCTGTTCATACAACATAGGGTGGGGATTGGCCCCTCAAAAACTCGTCCTTGTGCCTTCTAAACAGCAACCTACCGTAGACTAATTCTAAATCCTCGATATGCATGTTATTCATTTACGTTATGATTTATAACTTAGTTAAAAATTTATTCAAAGTTAGCATATCCTATATTCATATGCAAATAGTTATACCCACAAGGCCACAACCAAAGAAATTTCCTTGGTTACAATCTAAAAATGTTACTTGGCACCTATCCTTTATGTTACACAGTTTATATCTTTAGTGACCACCACCAAATGGTCTAGTGGTATGACACCTGACCTCCTCACCAAGATGTATAGGGTTCAAACCTCACTACATACAAATTTGGACCTGAGAAATGGTCGGAAATGGTAACAGGATGCCACGGTTAAAGCGTACATCTAAGTTATTAAGTTAAGGACACGCTCTCCTGAAATAACCTTCTTTAGTTTCCGTCCTATGTGCATATCAATAAGACTCAATTAAGTCAATTTAGTGTTGGTGGGATCCATTTAATTTATTAACCAATTGATTTCAGACATAAGCCAACTTACTGTTGCTTGTGGAACCTGCAACCTATACTTTGATAGTATCATGTACTATCAATCACAGTACTATTATTTACATCCTGTTTTATTGTTTGCCAGATCTTTGTCATTAAAATTTTTGTATGTTTAGCCTACTCTATATATGCCTAGTCTGCTAGATTTCATCTATTAGATGCTGTTAAAAGGACACCAATTTTATCTTGATGACTTAGATTACAACTTAAGTAGTAGGTTACAAAGACAAGTTGTAGGGTTGGACTTTTATTATGTTTTTAATTTCATTAAATGAAACAGCCTTGATGATTATAATGACATACAGTCATACATAAATATGGAATATAAATGGTGACCTCAAGGTTATTAATAGAATTGATGTTATGTTTCAACCTCATATGACAAGGATATGATATTTGTAAAGGTGGCAAGATCCACGGGTCAACTTTGTGGGTAACGGGTCAAAACAGGTAATTTTTTGTTTGGGTCAAAACGTTACATTTTTAGTACTGGTTGAAACGGGTCATTTTTATTTACGGGTGAGGTAAGTCACGTTGACCCATAAATACTTTTTGTTAAGTAACTTTTGACACGTTTGACATGTTCGCTTTCTCAGCTCAATATTCTGATTTAACCTGTTTGAAAATTTAAGAACACATGTGTGTCATGGTGCTTATGTTATGCTATTATACATACCTTGCTTACATAGTTTAGTTCAAGTTTTAAGCCATATATTAAATACTAATTGCATTGCTGTAAGCCTGTAAAGTTCACATGGGCACGTGATGTAGGAGCCAGGGACCATGTGCATTATGCTATCAAAGATGTAGATGTTCACATAGAGACATTAGATTATTTGCATTAGCTTCTGATTATATAAATCCAAATCAAGCCAACCATTCCTCTAGCCTCTACATACACTGATAAGTGATAAGTACCCAAGATAATGACAGTTTTAATCCTATTTTACAGCCTCATTAACTACTGACTAGCACTTAATTTGTACATTTTTTCTATATTTAGCACAAATCCGCTATGGTACAAAAAGCGTACTAGGTTGAGTCATCTGAGAATGCGTATGAGCAATTAGACGAGCCTTGTAACATCATCGTTCTAGTGTGACCCGGGGATGGAGCCGGACTAGGGGATGGAGGAGTAGCTGGATTAGCCGATACTTTCCCTTTTAAGTCAGTGTCTGTTTTGGTGGAATCCTCCTGACGAATCTCCATGAGCATTGCAACCACATCATTCATGATTGGGCGATCATTGGCTCGTGGGCTGACACAAAGAAATGAAACAGCTAGTGTTTGGAGCATTTCATGCATTTGTGGGTCGGCTCGTCCTCTTAGCTTGGGATCAAGTATCTCAACTGGGTCCTTCTTGGCTTGCAAATGGTCCCGAACCCATTGGACCAAATGTGCACCACCTGGCAAAGTTGGATCTAGTGGATGCCTTCCTGTCAAAACTTCCAATAGGACCACCCCGTAGCTATATACATCACTCTTTTCGGTTACACGTTGTCCGGAGGCATGTTCTGCATATATACATAAACAATACCAATCAGCAAAAGTAATCGTTACACAGGAAATTAAAAACATAAACGAATAAATAATTACCGGGAGCCATATATCCATAAGAACCAGCTAACTGCGGTTTCTTGTTTTGATTCAATACATCATTTTGATTTTTGCTAACAAGTCTTGCGAGCCCAAAATCGCCAAGAAAAGGTTGTAGGTTTAGACCCAATAACACATTCATGGATTTCACATCACCATGTACAATAGCTGGCACACAATCATGGTGTAGATATGCGAGCGCATGAGCCACACCTAGTAAAACCTCGTACCTAGACTCCCACTCAGTCCCACGCTTCCCAGCACCGTGTAGGAGTGAGCTCAAGCTTCCATTTGGATAATAATCGTAAAACAAAAGCTTGATAGTTTGGTTCGAACACCATCCTAACAACCGAACAATGTTTTTATGTCTAATCGAGCCCAGTGTCTCGATTTCAGATCTAAATGCTCCACATTCTTCTATCGACCACATTTTCTTCACAGCCAAAGTTTCACCATTTGAAGTCGTGACTTTGTACACAACCCCTGAACTTCCCGTCCCGATCACATTAGCTGACGTCAAATCACGCAAGATATCTTCAACATAAACATCCATCTTTTGATAAAATGTCATCTCGAACTTTTCATTTAGGATTGCTCTTTTCGCCATTCGGGTCCTCACAATTGTGTAAATTCCAAGTAGGACAAGTACTCCACTNCCCACTAATCCATTTTGCCATAATAACAAACTCTCCAGCTTCTTAAGCTCCCCCAATGACCTCGGGATTGGACCAGTAATAGAATTCTGGTACAAATAAATATTCCTCAACTCAGTACAATTCCCGAGGTCATCAGGAATAGGCCCAGACAACAGCGACGTGTAAATCGCTATTGTCTGGATTTTTTTCAACTTCCCAATACTCGCGGGAATAACACCAGAAATACTGGTTTCCGCGAGTCCCAACATAACTAGGTTACCACAATTCCCTATCTCCTCGGGCACCGCGCCTTTTAAATCTTTATTCCCGCCCGCTCTAATCACTTCAAGGCTCGCTAAACTCCCTATACTTTTCGGTATCTCACCTTCCAACTGATTATCAAAGAGTAGCAAGTTTTTCAAACTAGTAAGCTTCCCTATCTCACTAGGAATAAAACCCTTGATCATATTAGTATTCAAAGCCAATGTTTCAAGCTTAGCTAGGTTAAATATCTCACTAGGTATACTCCCAGTGAGCATATTATCAGATATATCAATAAGCTTCAGCTCCAGATAATCTCCAAACTCTCTAGGAATACTCCCAGAGAGATTAGTAGACGAAATAGTTATCGAATTCAAAGACTCCAAGGACTGCAAGTTTCTTGGCAGCTCTCCTTGGATATCTACAGAATTCAGATTTATCGATACAACTTGCGCGTTAGAGTTGCATTGAATTCCAACCCAATTGCATGGAGTTGGGTCCAATGCATTCCATGACTTGAGTGCATTAGTTGAGGTGTTTAAGGTGGTTTTCCATGATAGTAAAGCTAGACCTTGGGTATCAAGTGCATGAGAAGTGTATGGGAATGAAATGATGATGAGGAAAAAGATGGTTGTTATGGGATTGCTTAAGGGTGGAGGCATTGGTAATGTTTGGGAAGAAGAAGAAGGAGAAGGAGAAGATGTTTGTGTTGTGTGTTTTATTGGGATTGTTGATGTTTTGTTTATACAAAGATTGTAGCTCAAGAGATCTGGATCCAATCGCACTTTTATTTTTTTATATGTATGTATGTATGTGTCATAACTTTCTTTATTTATCTAGTACTTACCTTACCCATCTTCACTTACTAGTTTATTCATCACTTATGCTAACTAGCTAGTTATATAGTTCGAGCTCGTTTTTTAGTACTCGAGCTCGACAAAAGTTTACTCAAACGAGCTCGAGTTCAGATACTTCGATAAGATCGAGTTTGACATTTTTTTACTTGCAGTACTGACTAAGATCGACATAGCTAGTCTTGCCGATGACCTGGCATGTCCCGTGGACCCCATTTTGTCAGCTGGAGTAACGACCGCACCAGAAACATAAAGAGCTCGGTTTCCCGCAAGATCAGAATTCGGGAGGTTACGGAAAAAGGGAGTGTTTGGTAACTCTCCTTTGAAATCATTGTATGACACATTGAGTGACACAAGGTTTTGAAGGTTTGTAAGGACATCGAGTTTACCGGTTATCTTATTATACGACAAGTCTAGACTCGCGAGCTTACTAAGCCCGATAAACTCGGGTGGAATTTCTCCCGTAAACTGGTTACAACTAAGATTAAGCGCGATTTCTAACGACGGAATTTGACCCAACTGTTTTGGTATTTGACCCGAAAAACCATTTTTGCCTAAATCCAACATCTGCAGCTTACTACAAGACCGAATAGCAGGTGGTATCTCACCCGAAAACTGATTTTTACCCAAATTAAGCTTAGTCAATTCAGTTAACAAACCAACATTAGGACTTAAGGACCCCGTAAGGCGATTATCCGACATGTCTACAAACTGTAAACTAGTAGGAAAAGTCTCCGTAAAACCCCCTGTAAACCCGTTGGAATGAACATCAAGAAACTCGAGGTTCACACATCCCGATATCGACTTAGGAATCATTCCCACAAATTTGTTATTGCTCAAATCAAGAAAATTTAGGTTCTTTAACTTTCCTATTTCTGATGGAATAGTACCCGAAAGACGATTATCATTAACTCGAAGCCTATACAAATTTACGCAGTTTCCTATTTCGGATGGGATAAAGCCCGACAAATCATTTGAAAGCAACAACAGTTTCGTAAGATTTTGTAACAAAAACATTTGTGAAGGAATAGTACCCGAAAGCTGGTTATATGAAAGATCAAGAGCTTGAAGATTCTCACATTGCGATAAACTCGAGGGAATGCTCCCGGTTAGATTGTTTTGCCACGCGAAAAACAACGTCATGCTCGATAATTTCCCTATCGAAACGGGGATCTCACCCGTCAGTAGATTGTTATCAACTTCGAAATGTGTCAATGCAACACAGTTTGTTATTTCTAATGGTATGCTACCCGTCAACTGGTTGACGGATAGCTGAAGCTCCTGAAGCTTCAACAATCCACCAATACTAACCGGAATATTTCCAGTTAGTGAATTTTCTGACAAATCAATTGTCACGAGCTCGGTACATTTTCCGAGCTCATCGGGAATGGGTCCCACTAATCCATTTTGCCATAATAACAAACTCTCCAGCTTCTTAAGCTCCCCCAATGACCTCGGGATTGGACCAGTAATAGAATTCTGGTACAAATAAAGATTCCTCAACTCAGTACAATTCCCGAGGTCATCAGGAATAGGCCCAGACAACAGCGACGTATAAATCGCTATTGTCTGGATTTTTTTCAACTTCCCAATACTCGCGGGAATCACACCAGAAATACTGGTTTCCGCGAGTCCCAACATAACTAGGTTACTACAATTCCCTATCTCCTCGGGCACCACGCCTTTTAAATCTTTATTCCCGCCCGCTCTAATCACTTCAAGGCTCGCTAAACTCCCTATACTTTTCGGTATCTCACCTTCCAACTGATTATCAAAGAGTAGCAAGTTTTTTAAACTAGTAAGCTTCCCTATCTCACTAGGAATAAAACCCTTGATCATATTAGTATTCAAAGCCAATGTTTCAAGCTTAGCTAGGTTAAATATCTCACTAGGAATACTCCCAGTGATCATATTATCAGATATATCAATAAGCTTCAGCTCCAAATACTCTCCAAACTCTCTAGGAATACTCCCAGAGAGATTAGTAGACGAAATAGTTATCGAATTTAGAAACTCCAAGGACTGCAAGTTTCTTGGCAGCTCTCCTTGGATATCTAAAGAATTCAGATTTATCGCGGTAACTTGCGCGTTAGAGTTGCATTGGATTCCAACCCAATTGCATGGAGTTGGGTCCAATGCATTCCATGACTTGAGCACATTAGTTGAGGTGTTTAAGGTGGTTTTCCATGATAGTAAAGCTAGACCTTGGGTATCAATAAGTGCATGAGAAGTGTATGGGAATGAAATGATGATGAGAAAAAAGATGGTTGTTGTTATGGGATTGCTTAAGGGTGGAGGCATTGGTAATGTTTTGGGAAGAAGAAGGAGAAGGAGAAGATGTTTGTGTTGTGTGTTTTATTGGGATTGTTGATGTTTTGTTTATACAAAGATTGTAGCTCAAGAGATCTGGATCCAATCGCACTTTTATTTCTTTATATGTATGTGTCATAATTTTTTATTTATCTACTTACCTCACCCATCTTCACTTACTAGTTTATTTAGTTGTGTTTAAAGAACAACGTCACTTATGCTAGCTAGCTAGTTATATGTTTCGAGCTCGTTTTTTAGTACTCGAGTAAACTTTTACTGCCGGGTTTATCTGGTAGTAGGGGTAGGATCTGTGTACATTTCACTTCCCCTTTACCCTGCTCCGGCTGGATTGGTTTTGTTGTTGTTGTAAGCTCGACAAAAGTTTACTCAAACGAGCTTGAGTTAAGATACTTCGATAAGATCGAGTTTGACATTTTTTTACTTGCAGTACAGATGAGATAGTGTTTTGTGGTGTTGTATGTTACATAGTAGTAGCATATATGATCTTGTTTTGTGCATGCATGTTGACTTACTATTTTCAGTTGACAAAACAGTACATAAAATGAGTGTATGCCCTCGATTAGTCTTGAACTCTTGATAAATGATGATACACAAAGCTAGGGAAACACAAATTTAAAGTTTTACTCCTTCCGTCCCAATTTATTTGTCATGTTTTGATTTTTTAAAATCTTTCTTTTTCAACTTTGATTATAAGTATTTTGTTTGTATTATATAATATTTGATGAAAATTATACTAATGAAAATACATTTAAAACTCAATCCATTCATATATTTGGCATAAAATATTATATGAGACAAAAGAGAATAGCTAAGGTCAAAGTTGAAAAAAAAAACTTTAAAAAGTCAAAACAAAACAAATAAATTGATACAGAGGGAGTAATTTTTGACTAAATTGGCATTTTGAGTGTTTTTCTAGTGTATTGCCATGTTTTCTTTGTTTCATAAATGTTACAATTTGTTGCACAAACTTTATTAGGTACACATATTTTGGTGGTGGCCAAGAAAAGGTCAAAAACGGTCACAGTTATTACGGTTAGACCTTGTACATTTGAGTAGAAAACTGGTCTCCGACTAACTTGAATAAGAGAAACTTCATCCGTATAGCTCATTTGTTTTAGTTGCATAAGTTTAATGGTAATTCCATAACATAAATGATGTAGCATATCCGGTGAGTAGTTGGTTGCTCTTTCTATCGTTCTTTTTCTTTTTACTACTGTACTGACTAGTACTCCGTAAATGTTAGTTATGGGTAGTGTCTTTTTCACTTTCCTGTTATGAAAATTAAAGGTATCTTGGCAGTTAGCTTTGGGTATGTTAATCTAGGGGCTTGGTACTTTTTATTACATGCTTTGAGTTATTGTTTTCATTGGAAGTAAATGTCAGCAATAGACATGTTGTTCAATGACACCATCTATGTAACTTACTTTTATGCCCATTTCCCTATCTTTTCTTTCATTAAATTTCTCTTTAACCCTAAGATTGTTTTGACTTTTAGATATTGAATTTTACGGAAATTTACTCACCCTTTACGGCATGTGGAATGTTAAAATTTCTACCGGCATTCGTTTTAATTTAACAGAATGCCGGTTTTAGTCTATTAGTTGTTCATTATCAAGTTATAAACGGGTCGTCATCAAAACATCCTAAAAAGTTAAGAGATGAAAAAGATAAATCTTGTGTATACCATATGAGTAATGGTCCAAATGATGTTGTATTGTTTTTGTTTGTGAATAAAAATTTTGATAGGTTAAATAATCCAAAGGTGGTGTGGTCCAATGTATATATATCTTATACGTAGGGTGGTCACAACCTAAACATCTCAAGGGAAGTAGAATGTGTCTGTGTGGGGGGTGGGGTGGGGGGTAGGGGTCATTTGCCATGTTACTTATTTGTAGGCTTATAGTATTGATTAAGATATAATGGGGATTTGGAATAGAACCATGAGACAATGACAGCCTTCATGTCTTGGTCACAAATTTATGGTACATCCCCTTTCTTTTTACTATATCTAACTACAAAGCAAAAGCAATTACTGGTTTCTAAATCTAACTCAAATTGAAATCTATACAACTAGCAATTGAGGTTTTGAGGTAAAGTTGAATAGTGTAGCTATTCTCAATAATAAGTCAATGCATTGTAGTGTTATTGTGTTTCCTTTTTGGCATACAGGAGCAACAATTATGATAAATATAAGTAGAATTTAGATGATAATTTTAGTGAGTAAAACTTAAGCTATTTTGTTTAAGAATAGTTGAAGTATCACGTAACTTTAAGAGCTTTAATGCATGGCCTGTCTTCATTACAAGTGTGTCACAGGTGATGTGATTATATATCGAAAGAAGGTGGCATCTATTTAATGTTGTTGCACGTAAACGAAAATGATAGGAATAAATCCAAGTCTTTATCTATATCAATTCGTCTCGTTACAAGTAGTTGTATATATAGTTCTACAAAAAAATTAAATGTTACTAAAATGATATAAAAAGTGTTATTTGCATGTTAGAATAAATGAGGTTTACTTTACCCTTTTCATGGTAAAAAGGGTAAATCTTATGCTCTGTGATGGAAGTAATATTTAAAAAGATTAGAAGAAGATTTGGTCATAAAAATGCCAAGGAATTAACTCGAATCCCGGGATTAAAAATAATTTTTCACATCAGAAATCAGAGTTAAAAAAATGAAAAGAAGAGAAAGAGGTATGGAAATGAAATATTGTTTATTGCTAAGATCGAGATCCAAATCGGTAAATTTGTTTTAAAATGTGAATGTCAAATCTTATTTGCTAAAATGTTAGCACATGCATATATATCCAAACGATTCCTTGGTTTATTCTTCTTTAAAGCTAACTCTATAACTACTACTACTACTTGTACTATTCTAGAGCTAAAAATTGGCCAACAATCGACTAGTAGAATGAATTATGAGTTAAAACAAGCTTAAAATGTAACTCGGTCGAATTATATATGAGTCAAAACGAGTTTACGGTGTTGGTGTTAATTGATCGAATTATGAGTGAAACACGTTTAGGGTTGTAATGTTATTTGTTTCAATTCTTTTTTCTTAAAGTAAGGTTAACATCAAGCGCATATTTTTTTATTTAAAAAGAAAAGTGCACACATTTTGTTAAATTTTTAGATCCGTCACTGATCTCAGATAACAAATTATGTTTGACCTTTTACCTCTAAAAATAATTCATGTTAATATTTTACGATACAAGTAGTTTTAGTAAAATTTTACAAAAACCACGGAAACCGAACTTTATGAAAAATGATCAATTTGTGCACACTGATTTGGTAGTATCTCAACTCCAAACCAATATCAAACTTCTTGTTTTTACACTACTTAGATATCAAATTGTACTAGCTATAGTACTTTTTTTTTGGTAACCTCTTTAATGAAAAAGAAAGACTGTAAAAAAGTTTTGTAAGAAGTGTTATACTATATTGTTTAAAGTAATAAAAATGTAAATCTGGTCGGGGACTTTTTGGGAGAATAAATGACATCGAGTGTAAAGGAACATGTTCCATCAAATACTTTAATTAGAATTTATTTCTAAATTAAATTAAAATTTTATTTATTTATTTTATTGTTTAGATCGACTTCTGCCACCACTAGTGGAGCATTCTTAGGTCACGGACGACTATCAATCATATGTGTTTTTCTATTAATAATAATAATAATAATAATAATAATAATAATAATAATAATAAATTTCTTGTACCAACAATAATAACGTTAAGCTTAGAAAATTGTAACTAAATTTGTTTGAAATTTTAATTATATCGTTGAGGTTTTAGATAAGTGAATTTAATTAAATCG
>LBNU01039017.1:53775-69975 GCA_014162995.1 Artemisia annua
TAAACTAATTCTAATCTAAGAATATTCTAGAATTACATAATAATCCTTAAACGTTTTGCATGTTAGTCCTTTATCATAGCAGTCCTTTGATGAGCAGTACTTTGACTTTCTTTATTAAGCAATACTTTGACTTTCTTTATAAGAGCAGTACTTTGACTTTCAGCAGCACTTTGACTTTGGTTGATTCATGTATCTTTAAAAGATGAAGATTTGTGTGATTTCGTGTAACACCGCACAATATCAATATTTTCGATTAAAGTTATTTAAGATGTTAGCGCACAATATTACGATGTTCTATCTTTAATAAATGCTAATCAAAATATGGAGTAGCAATATATAATCTTTGGGTTAGGAACAACAATTTCTACTCATATATTGACTAGATTAGTTGCTTCAAATTAAATTGTGAATTCTGATTCTTGGTTGTGTCTGATATTATTAAAAGTTTCCGCGGATCTACACTAGCTAACTGATGTGCTACCCTCTTGCCATTCTTACGAGTATCCGCATTCGATTAGAAACTTAAATAGAAAAAATTATGGCTTTAATGTCATCCACAATGTGTCAAAAGCTAGGCTTGGGTCTTGTTGGAGTATAGCTCCCACATTGCACATGATCAAGTAACATGGTCATACAAGCACAATCTGTCACATTAACAATATTCATAATGCTAGTCAATGCAAGTATCATACCAATTCAATGTTTTAACTTTTAACAAAGGTATAGTAGGGGCCGGCCACAAGTTAAAGAAAAACTAAAATGATACAAAATAAAACGACAAACTATGTTTTTTATGAGACATCCACATCAACACTTTGTGTAATTAGGAGATTTTTAAAATAAAATGTGTTGATCAAGTTGCTATCAATGTTCCCTAATGACTAAATTATGTCTTAATCCATCCCTAATTTAGGGGTCTTCTAGTCCAAAACTCATGATACACACACGAACACACCCACCCACAATCTTTTTATATTATACTTGGAAATCAAACTTTGATTACTTTATGACATGGTTATTATATGAGACGTATAGTAAAGCCAACTTTACGACTAGCTTTATACTTGTAAAAACCTTGATCATCGGCAGAGCCGTAGCTAAGTCAACAAAGGCCTTGTGTAAAAGCTTATGTAATAATTAAACATGATAGATAGAAAATATATCATACGGACTATTGGAATTATAAAAAGGTATTATGGTAACGATCTAGCTTCAGTTTTAACAAATATATACAAAGTAAACCATATATCGTTAACACATCTGTTTGAAGTGAATTTTATGACACCGTATTTAACAAGGCAATTAAAAAATTGAGGCCTTTAAAATTTTGATGCCATGTGCGACTACACAACGCACACCCTCATATATGACTTTTGTTCCCGATGCTAACTAGTAAGTATATACTAGCTTAGGTACATGATAGAAACATATTGTTCTAAATGCACACTACAAAACTAGACTTTTATTAGTAATGCAATTTCAAACATCATAATCACGATAAAACATTGTCTTACATAACAATTACTAATATTTTAGTATGTGTTTATATGTATATATAAAGTGGTTAGATCTACTACGCTAGTATATGACGAATAAGACAATAAAAAAACACATTGATTGTACAATTAATCATAGATTGGGCTTTTGGTTATATTTTCTTTCATATTAAACACACTCAATTTTTTTGATGAAGTTGGTGAGCGACTTAAATGAAAGATGCTGTAGTGTTTAACATATCACACTGTCCTTCCAACAAACAAATAGTACTAGTAATATTGCTTGATAAAAATATACTATGATTATTGATTAAATACCGACTATGTATAGATTTAAAAAGAGACAAACATCACCATTAATATCCCTTCATCTTAAAATATATGTTCACTTAGAATGGTGTAATAAAGACCCCGGACAACCTTCATCTCCCTTGTCATTTCAAATTTCTCTCTCCCAGACTACTTCATGACCAACTTGGTGTAATAAAGCGACCCATGTCACAAAAAAAAAAATACCCCACAAAAATGCATTTTTATTAAATACTCACACACACAAATGAACACACAAGTTGGTCGAGGGACCAACCCTGTTCTTTTTTTGCTTATGGGACGCGTCGGGGATGGGGTCTAATAGGGTGAGATGTGTTCTCAACATGACACATGAGCAGGGACTCGATCGAGTGAAGCCTTATTACATTCGGCCTTAGCACATAGTTAAAAAGTAACTAGAGTAAATCATTGCACTGTGCATCGATAAAATGTTATATTGACTTTTTAAAAACATTTTTATTGATTTTAATATAAAAGTATACACTTATTTATGAACAAACTTAAATAGTAAAAGTAAACACTTATTTATGGACATACATAAATAGAAAGTTGGACATCAAATTTGTACGTTTAACATACTTTCGTTAAATGATATATTGACATAAAAAGCACCACATGGTTTAAATGTCTCCGACACTCCTTGATGGTGAAATTAGAAAATCTCACATACCTCAGTCCAAGGAATGTGGACCTAAATCATGTTCTTATATACAGTGAAAATGAACCACAAAAATTGACCTAACATGTGGCTCGAGTCACACAGTTGAAGTGTGAAACATGTTTCAGGCTCAAAGCACACAAAGAAGGTATGAAAACCCTTGATTGGTTAATAACGAACCGACATAATGTGAACTTAGGTGAAAAAATAGTGGCCGAATCGTATAAACGTTATATTGATGGTAAGTTGGATTCCGTTTAACACACATAGCTATCGCCTGCTCTTGAGACTATATCGTAAACACTGCTAAGTACCATCATGCTAACGCTTTTCCCCGCATACCCATGAAGGAGAGAAAGGTGTGTTAGTGGACGATTATTATGTGTTAGTGTATTGGGCCACGCCCGGTTAGTTAGTATCATGTATTTATACACATTGGGATCTCTCTTAGTGGACTATCTTTACTTTATTACGTAAATGTGCATATTTGACATAAAGATAGAGTTCCTAATGTGTAAAAATACATGATACTAACTAACCGGGATTGGCCCAATACACCAACACATAATAATATAGTCCACTAACAAGGTGTTTGCTAACCCATCTGTGGACAGGATCTTAGAAAGGCAAATTAACTACATCTAAATCACGTATTATATCTCATACTATAACCCACAAACTTTTGGTTGATAAGCCACTCACATACCGTTAGGCCAAAGACCCTTTGGTGTGCAAGTTGTCATTTCATTCAAACTGCAGTGCAATCTAATGTCCACTCACAGATCATTAGGCCAAGAGCACAACAACATCTCAGTCCACTTCCCGTATGAGTGATGCTGGAACAACGACCATCAACTTTTCAAGGATCACAAATGTGAGAGCTAAAGTTCTTCTAACAGGAGCACGATGCACAGATCTTGTGGACTAGTTGGATAAAAAATAACATATTACGAATAGAAAACAACAGAAATTGTTCTGCCCATCCAGCTGACTACACGAGGTTCATAATTTGTTCAAGAATGCAAAACCTGTATCTGTATTAACCAAGTGTATACGTTTATGCTAAATTAAAACAATGTATTGCCTCATATGTTCATGAAACATTATACTCGCATAAAAAATGCTTCCAACCATTAACTTTTACGTTGGACCTCTATACACAGTTTACAAACATTCAAAGTACCTTCAGAAGTTGTACCTCAAATATCAAGGGCTCCTTAACATGGGACAAAAGGCTGCGTCGAGGACCAAACTGCAATAAACAACGTTATTCACAACCGATACGCAAAAGAGGTTGTTTAAAACAAATACAAATCCAACATTTTTAAATTGCGTTAGCACTCATTATGACATTATGAAATATATTATGCAACTTTCTGATGTAACTTACTAGAGGTGGGAAGACGGTCACGTCGAGTTAGGGTGACCCGCAACACTTTACGCGACTTTCAACCTATTTGACCCATTGACCAGTTTGAAATAAAGCATAGCTCGATCGACCCATTTAAAAGTAAAAGGGTTGAAATTGCAACCCCTAGTTTTGAATGTTTGGCTAACTATCTTACAGTTTAAATAAATTCTTGTGATCTGTGACTCCTATCAAATGTCACACTTGTCTTGTGATGCAAGTGGGTAACAACAAGAAGTGAGTTAAGTGTTCATAGAGAGCAAATGTTGAGCAAACCTCATCTGGAATTGGTCCCAGGTTCTCGTTAACGTATCCTACAGAAGGAGGTATCAATGCCCTTCTCTTTCCTGCAAAAAAACTGTATGCTGAATAGTGTAGACTTAGATTTTAAACACAAGGATATGTTAATAAAAGTACATACCTCCAGCCTTCATTCCGATTATGACTTCTTTCAAACCTTTTATAATCTGTCAAATCAAACAAGAAGCTATATCAGTTATACAAACATTGACAATTGAATTGCTTGCTAGTAAAGATTATTAACTAGCAGGACTGCCTTTTGACTTTTCAAACGATACATTCATTCAGATTGCAGATGATAACCAGACTATATTTTTTCAAGGATGTTACCATTTACAGTTAATGCACTGTCGTACTTTGTTAATACTAGTGGTTAGAGGTGCTAAACAGGACGAACTGAAACGGGTCAGAACAGCTAACTATTTTAGAGTATGGGTTGGTTGACGGATGGCACTTTTTAGTCCAAAATTTTGATTATTCTATAAGGGAAAATTGTAACAAAGTGTAATGTACTACACACTAATGTGTGTTTAAGGTATTGTACTTCACTTTTACCGAGTATGTTGCCATTTTAGAGATCAAAATACCCTTTTTACTGTTTTTCATAAGTACACGCATTGTCCTATCTAAAGCATACACTCAAAATGGGATTTTCCTTTTTATAAACAATTATAATGTCCATATAATTGCAAAATTCATAAAATGTCACTAGATAACTATTTATTCAGTAAAATGATTCAGGAGGTTTAATGCATCAAATGTTCACTTCTGGCGGTTTTTGGCCAGTTTGACCTGTGTAACTGTGTTTTTATTAAGCTAGTTTTTCATTCTACCTGTTTTACCCGTTAGAGATTATACATAACCCAAATACATCTACGCATGAGTGGATGGGCCGAAATTACCACTTATGCGAGTCTTCTATCTAGTACTACTTGCAACGATGGAGCATAATATTTAAATGACACTAACCTCCTTCTCATTCAGAGGAAGTATAACCGGGGAACTTTCTCCACTAAACTGATCCACTGTACTGCAAGGTTTAAAAAAAAGGATCAAACTCTGAAGTTTTTATTGTCCAAGGTTATGTTTCGGGATCCTTAAAAAAACATAGAATTAATGTACAAAGAAATAGATAGAACGTTTTGCCACTGCAACTTTATCTCTCCCCATTTCCCTAACTTTTTTATTCCAATGGGGAACGTTGGATAGCTCTAACACATCAACTATTCGAAATCAATGATACTTTTTGGTGCCTACCTATGTACAAAATAGCCATTTGACCGCCGACATACATAATTGACTTCAACCAGATCCCCTTCCCGCGCCTCTGGACCTTCCCCGTCAACTACATCTACAAAAGGAAACCCGAAGCAACAAACATTAAGTCAACATAACCATTCAACTTACACTCCCAAAAAGACTATAAGATTCAAAATCATATGATCTAGTAGCTGCCACAAATTTACCCTTAAATTCCTACATTTCATTTCAGCTCATGCTTATGTAAGCCATTCGATACTACACAGCTACACACTGAGAAATGAGTGAGAAGTGAGAAAGTACCTTGTATTCTTACTCCACTATCAAGCTTCTGGGACCTGAATGCTTCCAGTTGAAACAAAAATTGCATATTATTAAGGGCAATAGTAGATGAAACATTAGACATAATAGAGTAAGAAAAACTTCATAGATCACATACCTAATAACATCGGGTTCCTTCATCTCCAGGGCTTCAGCAATGAGAAAATTGTTGAATAATATGGGTACGAATCCAAGCGAGTGCAAAACCATTCTTCTTGGAATCATTTTGCTTGGTGGTACTTTTCCGCTTGAGTTTTGGATCACATAATTCTCGGAGTGACGAAGTCTTGAAAAACTGTGTTCTTGACACAATGTGTCTATCATTAAATTTGTATTAGGTATCAATCAAGTAGTATATAATTTCGTGTTTACCAGCTTTAATGCTGCTGAACTATGCACACAAACGTGATATATATTTATGAACTCATGAAACATCATGTGTGCCTTAACTGCCTATAACTAAAAATCATTACAAGTATACGACATTAACCGGAACACATTCAGTGACCGTATATATACAAGGGGTATCTCTCTTTACTTAAACTGAACCGGCTCGCTATTGTCACTCAGGCATACCAATCATGCACAACATCTAAGGCAGGGCTAAACGAGAGTTAACTTGATCGCACTAATCTCAGTAAAATTAGAGCCAACACCTCTAAAACACGCAAAGAACCTAAAACTTGTTTCACCAAATAGGCCAATACTATTAACATCTAGTAAAATGGTTCAGGAATAAGCTCACTTTTTGTGGCTTACTTCGAAACTTTTCGGCTTATACAAGCTTATATAAGTCGAAAAGTTTCAAAATAAGTTACAAAAAGTGAGCTTATGAAACATAAGCCCAAAACCAAATAAGCCATAAACCCGCTATATAAGCCAAAACAAACACCCCTTAATATACCTCTAATATTTTGCACTGCTTTTCAGAGTAACTTTCTAATAATCGTGTTCGGCATACAGAATGTCTGAATATTAGTTTAGTTATGTGGTTTTTTAAGATTCAAATAATCACTTTTTGGATAATGCCAAACACCATCTAATTATATGTTTTTCTTGTAAAACACAATGCCAAATACATTCTTTTGAATCAATATATAGTATTTCAGGCAGCCCATAAAATAAACACTAACTACATTGGTATGAAATAATGCTAAAGTCAGCATTTTTATAAACAAGAAAATATATATGAAAAATGATACCTTTGAGAATATGAAACTACGCTGATAATGTTTTGAATCTGAAAAGAATCCATGGGTTTAATCTTAATCTTCAAAGAAAGCAAAATGGATGAAGGTGATAGTTGGGGATGGAAAAACTTAATGAAGGTCAGGAACATGATTAGAGAAAATGTTCAAGTATAAAATTGCAAGTGGAGATAATATTTCTATGTGGCATGATAACTGGAGCTCCATGGGACCTTTGATGCAGTATATCACCCATAGAGACATATATGATGCCAGATTAGCTATGAGTATAACAGTGGGTGAAATGATTGAAAATGGGAGATGGAAATGGCCTCTTGAATGGTATGATAAATTTCCTCTTATTACTAGTATTGAAGATCCTTTTGTGAATGATAATGCCATTGATAAAGTGGTATGGGTATCTAATAATGGTGAGGAAGGAGATTTCTCTGTTAAGGGTGCTACAACTGACT
Source organism: Artemisia annua (assembly GCA_014162995.1). Lineage (NCBI taxonomy): Eukaryota > Viridiplantae > Streptophyta > Magnoliopsida > Asterales > Asteraceae > Artemisia > Artemisia annua. The sequence goes on from LBNU01039017.1 coordinate 61,209, forward strand.
TATGTAATAATAATTCTAAGGTGCACTGGTGGAAATTGGTATGGTTCTCACAGTGTATCCCAAAGCACTCATTTATCTTATGGCTTGCTATCCAAGATAGGCTGAGTACTCAAGAGAAGTTGATGAAGTGGGGGATATATACTGTTAACAGATGTCCTCTATGTCTTAGTGAGGTTGAAGACCTACAACACCTATTCTTCAAATGTGCTTATTCTAAAGAGGTATGGGATAAAGTCAGGAACATAGCCGAGATTGAATATGATAATAGCAATTGGAATGAGTTATTGAAATGTTTAGCTGACTCATGTGTTAATAAAAGCATTGTGTGGGTAGTTAAGAGACTTGCATTGGCAGCTAGTGTATACACCATATGGCAAGAGAGAAATGGTAGGATTTTCAAAGATGCTCAGAGGACAAGTAAAGAGGTGATTAATGATATTGTGGATACTATCAGGCACAAACTTCTTGGCATAACTGTGAAGAATAGTGCTAATGTCAGGAAAGTGGAGGCTAAGTGGAATGTTAATTGTAAAAAGTTGATCTAGAGTATGAGATGATGTGTTACTAGTGATGAATTCTGTTGATCTGGAATTAATGGGAGAGAATAGCAGATGGCTCATACCTTGATCTGAATAAGATCAAAATGGAGTTTCCTGCTAATGATATGATAGAATTGGATCTTTGTAACTACTGGTCCTTTGTAACCAAAGCAGGGGTGATTTTGATGAATACCCTGCAGATTGAATGCTCATGATGGTTTTATCCAAAATTTCTCATATCTATCTGTGGACATTGAGAAATTTGAATATATACTTACTACATCTGATGGCCTTGTAACTTGGACTGCTTTGAGTCTTTTGAACTTATAATGGTCCATAAGGTAGGTTTCCAGATGTGTAGGGTAAGTAAGTATGGTGGGTAGTGTATGAAGCTTGGAATAGTGAGGAGTGAAAGATGACCTACTTGGTCCAAGCTATACACTACCAAGGAGGTAATGGATGGTACTCACTGTAGGGTGTGTGTTCCCAGTTTTTGTGATGCCATTGTAGTAGATGGAAATGTAACATTGCTGGTATAGCCCCTACAGTGGAGAGGTAATGGGTGCCTAGTGAAGCCATTAACCTTATCTTTTATGCTTACTGTGGGTGATGGTTGAGTGAGTGTAAAAGAGAGGTAAGATGGAAATGTAGCTAGATGGTATATGGTGCAAAATAAGGTGAATGAGCAGTTACTATTTTGATTGCTGGAAGCATTACTTTTGCTCTGTTCCTGAGTAAAGTGGTTATAGCAGATATTGCAGTTGCTGTTATGGATGCTACTGGATAGATTCATAGTTCTAGTTGTATTCTGTTGTTGAGTTTAGAATAGAATTGGGGATGTCCAATTCTTTGTATTATGTTTCCCATATGTTTTTGTTGTAAAAACTATATTTGGAAAGTTAATATAATTCACCTTTGCACAAAAAAAAAAGAAAAATGGATGAAGGTGGAGTGTGGATAAAGAGCAACGGATGATAATAATCTTTTTTGTTTATTGTTCAAAAGTTTAAGGGTCTTATTGCAAATATGCAAAAACACAGGCGTCCCAGTGATTTGGTCAAATTGCAGGAGTCGTCCTTACTTTTTTGAAAGTGCATTGACCGTCCCTGAGTAGAACTTTTGATTGCATTTTTCGTCCTTGGCCGAAGTGAAATGACAAAGAAGCTCTTGTTTAATAGTAATAAAGTCATGCTTTTCTGTAAATGGAAGGACAGGTTAAACTGTTAAAGAGGGTTGGTTAACCTACTAAAACTCTTTGATCACCAAGGTTTACAGTTTCAGAAAATTTCGCTTCCCACAATATTTTTGCACAGAATAATTAATCCTTTTTTACTTTATTAAGACCTTTGAGGAGGCTCATTATACGAAGGCTGATGGCGAGATTTACAAGTTACTAATACTTCAAAAATACTCATGTAAATTATGTACTTAATTCCTAACAGGGATATCTCGACAAATTTTCCGAGCTTTTATATTTGAATCAAGGGTAGCGGATACCTAATCCAGGACATGCGCTTGAAGTTTTTGTGCTTCTGGTGTGTTGATTGTTGCAGTAAACGTCAAGCCTATAATGACTTGTTATCAAGGGCGTCCCTTAAAGGATGTATCGAAACAATATGTGAAAATTTGATGCTAACAACAAAGATCAACCATAAGTAAATGAATGGCCAAACCACTAAACTCAATCAATTGTTTGAAAATAAGGGGCCACAAAAGTAGCAGAATATGCTAACAGTAAAAAAAACTCATCCAAACACTGTAAAACTAAACAAAAAAACATAACAATCAGAAATCAAACTTAATCAACTTCCTCCATCTTGCTGTCAGCATCAACATCAACTTCTTCAAGAGCAGGAATATCACCTTCACCCTCGACAGCATCATCATCAATACTGAGTCCAAGCTTCAACATCCTATGAATCCTGTTCCCAAACGTGTTGGGCTCATCAAGACTGAATCCAGAAGTCAACAACGCAGTCTCAAACAGTAAGAGAACCAAGTCCTTCACAGACTTGTCGTTCTTATCAGCATCAGCTCTCTTCCGCAACTCTTCCATGATCGGGTTCTCAGGGTTGATCTCCATTGTCTTCTTGGAAGACATGTATCCAGCCATACTCGAGTCCCTTAAAGCCTGAGCTTTCATGATCCTTTCCATGTTAGCAGTCCACCCGTACTCGCCTGTGACCAAACAGCATGGAGTGTCAACCACACGGTCAGACACAACAACCTTTTCGACCTTATCGCCCAAAACATCCTTGATCACTTTGCATAACCCCTCAAACTTTTCCTTCAAAGCTTCTTGCTTTTTCTTTTCATCTTCGGTTTCTTCAAGTTTCAACCCTTCTTTAGTAGCGGAAACAAGCTTCTTCCCTTCAAATTCCTTTAGTTGGCCAACAGCATACTCGTCAATGGCATCAACCATGTAAAGAACCTCATACCCCTTCTTCTTTAGCTTTTCAAGGAATGGTGAGTTCTCAACAGCCTTCTTGCTTTCACCTGTGATGTAATAGATGTCGTTTTGACCCTCTTTCATTCTTGTCACGTAATCCTTCAAGGAAGTCATCTCATCACCACTTTTGGTCGAGTGGTATCGAAGCAACTCTGCAAGTTTGGTCTTGTTTGTGGAGTCTTCGTGGATACCCAGTTTAAGGTTCTTGGAAAACGCTTCATAGAACTTGGCGTAATCTTCCTTGTTCTCAGCTATCTCTTGGAAAAGCTCGATGCACTTCTTGACCAAGTTCTTGCGAATGACTTTCAAGATCTTGTTCTGTTGCAACATCTCACGAGAAATATTCAAAGGAAGATCTTCAGAATCAACAATACCCTTGACGAACGAAAGGTATTCGGGAATGATCTCTTCACAGTTGTCCATGATAAAGACACGACGAACATAAAGCTTGATGTTGTTTTGTTTCTTCTTACCGTCAAAAAGATCAAATGGGGCTCGTTTGGGAACAAAGAGAACAGCCTTGAACTCCAACTGGCCTTCAACCGAAAAGTGCTTCACGCTCAACTGCTCCTCCCAATCATTAGTAAGACTCTTGTAAAAAGCGGCATACTCCTCCTTAGTAATCTCCTCTGGCTTCCTCATCCAGATAGGTTTTTGCTTGTTCATTAACGACCACTCGTGTGACACCTCTTTAATTGTCTTCTTTTTCTTCTCCCCTTTCTCCTTCTCTTCATCAACTTCCTCAACCTTGCCTTCTTCATCCTTCTTCTCTTCCTCATCCTCATCATCAGAAATTTCCTTTTCGGTTGTTTTCTCGACCCAAAGTGAGATCGGATAGCTAATGAACTCAGAATGCTTCTTAACCAAATCCTTTAGCCTACGCTCTTCAAGGTATTCAAGCTGATCTTCTTTGAGATAGAGGGTAATCTTTGTTCCTCTGCCGAGGGGCTCACCACTGTCTCGGGTGACAGTGAAGGACCCACCAGCTTGGGACTCCCAAACATACTGCTCATCGTCATTGTGTTTTGTTGTGACAACAACTTTGTCAGCAACCAAGTAGGCCGAGTAAAACCCGACACCAAATTGTCCAATCATGGACACATCAGCACCAGCAGCAAGAGCTTCCATGAACTCTTTGGTGCCAGATCGAGCAATGGTACCCAAATTGTTAACCAAATCTGAAAACAAAACATTAGCATATAGGTTAGTACTCGATACAATAAGTACATACCATTAACCATTAGATAGAACAGTTGTCTTCATTTACGTACCAGCCTTGGTCATCCCAATACCGCTGTCAACAAGGGTCAAAGTATTGTTGGTCTTGTCGGGAATGATGTGGATGAAGAGTTCTGGTTGGCCATCTAACTTGCTCTTATCAGTCAAGCTCTCAAAACGGATTTTATCCAGAGCCTACATGGCATATATCAAGTCCAAATTATTAAGGATTTTCACTAATAAGTAAAATTGGGTAAACTACAACAGAACCAGCCTTGCAATCACCAGGCTTTAATTAACAAAAAACAACAGAAGATTTTTTTGGAAAAACCACACTTGTTCCAAATACAAAAATAGGGCTAATAACATAGCACAGGACTGCCAGCAATGTACAATAAAAATTACTTTCGATTTTGTTACTTAGTAAAACCTAGATTTTATTAGGTTTTGTACACTTGGTGTCCCTGTCATATAACTGAACACTAGCTGCTTAACGCATAGTAATTCCGGTAAAAGCTTAAAATCAGATCAAACCATAATGAATAACGTATCAACATCGATCAATCAAACCCGGAACAGGTACAAAGTACGCAACAATAACAATGTATCATACAGATAATCATAATATTCATCTTCCATGTTTTGAAGCAAACCATAATATCACATCACACAATTAAACACATAAAACATACTAGTATATATTTGGCAAAACTAGTGGTAGAAGGAACATATATGAATAATAATTTGAAGCCTTTTAAAAATTACATATATGTTGTCAAACAAACAATGTATACAAAACATAAAACATTAATTGCTTCAAAAAGTTCCCAACCAAACATAAACAAGTGATCGAAACAATAACAAATAAATCATTCATAATAGCACCACCTTAATGCATTATACTAATCATAAACAACTGCATGATCATTTTAATACACAAACAATAACAATTTATCACACACATACACATTTAAAAAAATAAAAATAAAATAAACAGTGACATAATCTAGCAATTAATGATCAAGAAAATAAAAAGGTTAAAAATATGGACTTACATCGGAAGCATTGCTAATAAGCTCACGTAGAAAAATCTCCTTGTTACTATAAAAAGTATTAATGATCAAACTCAACAACTGATTAATCTCTGCTTGAAACGCAAAAGTCTCAACATCCGCCATTATTGCTAGCAAACAAAAGAACGATTTTAAGGTTTTACAATAAGAATACGAGGAAGTGTGTTTTTGTTTTTGTGTTTTGCTTTGTGTTGTAAAGGTTGTTTTTATAGGATTGCTAGGTGTTCTAGATGCTTTCTGTTTTTTTTTCTTAAAGTAGATCGTGTTTAAGGATTCGTTTTGGCTTCTAGATGCTTCTTCTGTTGGCATCGAATGTTTTAAATTTTGGTTTTGAGTTGCAACTTGGTGCCTTGTATGTTTCCATGTTGCTTTTGAGGTCCTTAGGGTGTGTTTGGTAGAGAGAATTTCAGAGATTAGAAAAGAGAGAAGGATGGGAAACAAATTTTTAACCAACCCAGAAGCTTCCATAATCTGAATTTTCCCATAAAGACATTAGTAGCACTGTAATATCATTTCATAAGAGCTTCTTAAAATAGAAGCTATCACTATATTTACAATGATGTTACTCTTTAGAAGCTTTACAACTGTTTCTCAATAACAAAATCTTACCGATTATTGAGACAATGCAAAGCAAGTGTTAAAATCGACTTGTAAATAGTCTAAAGATGTATTGTTGTATTCCGTAAGAATTAGTATCAACTGTAATAATAATCAGAACTAAACATTTGGTTTCAACATGGTTATATAGATGCTATTATTAATTGTTGTTGTGTTTGTTGATGTTATTGTTGTTGTCATATTATTTTAAATTGTACGCACAAATAATGAACAATATCACAGTTATCAAACACGAAGGCAATGTTTATTTAAAACAAGCGGCAGGGTTCTCAACCACATGCATTTTCATACAGAACTCAACTAAACCACTCGAAACCAAGTAAACAACTCGACAACCAAAGGAAACACTCAAACTAAAAACAGCTTAACAAACCAAAGAACATATCAAAAGAACAACTCAGACAAAAACCCATTTATTTTTTTTTGCGGCTACTTCCCGCTTTGCTCGAACTAGCACCATCCTTTTCCTTCCTTGCTCTCATTTCATTGATACGTGCAAATGTACTTCAACATTTGTGGATCCTAGTTTCCAGATTATCATAGTTCGGGGTGGACGTGAAGACGTGCTTTCAGCTTCATCGTTCCTCAAACAGCAGTATTTGAGCTCAAGTAGCAGCTTGAGCTAGAGCAGCTTGAGCTTCAGCAGCATCTACCTCGTCCCATGAACTCTTGTACCACGACTGATTTCCTAACATTCGATAAATCCTGTTCTTCTCATACACGATTAATGTCCTAAAAAGATCATTTTCCTCATAAACTGCCCAACCCAATTGTATCTCACATAATTAAAGAGGAGCTGTTGTGACATATTTTGCATACTCTCTTCGCTGTCAACCCCACAGGGTCGATGTGTGTGTCCTTGAAGAAATTGAGATAACTTATTTGTGAGAATCAAGAATATATGTGTGATATGAGAACGGAAATATTTTTGGTGAGAATGTATATATGGTGGAAATGTTTAACGGGAATGATTTTGTGAGGTTATATGTAGGCGAATTTTGTGGAAGATAATCCGTCGACATGTTCGACGCGAATAACAACCGCGGGAAATTCCCAGGCTTTATTCGCCACTAAAATAAAAGGGCATTTATTATTTATATTTTATTGTCCCGTTCGACATGTCACGGGAACGTTAAAAACAAAAATATATTATTGCTAATTAACCGCTAATTACGGTTTTTTTCGTTTATTTAATAAGGTCCCGTCAGAAATGTCGACGGGAATGATATGACGGAAACTTTTCGCGCCAATTTCCGTCAATTAATGAGGAGGTAAATATTTGTGATTATACTCCCGTCGACATTGTCGACGGGAAATCAATGTGGGCCCAAAAAATCAACGGAGACTTGCTCGGTCAAGCGTGTTTTTTGATCGTTTTCTGTATTATCCCGTCGACATATTCGCCGGAATAGTTTCGTCGCCTGTTCTCCTGTTTCTTGTATGTAATGATAGTAAAATAAATTCAGAATGAGATGAATTGATGAGAAAGTTTCAGAATGAGAAAATTGATGCTTTACCAGGATCACTTTTGAGGGAAGCCTTTTGCAAGCGACAGAATGTCATAGGGAAGTGCCTTTAAAGTGAATGCTTTCGGTATGACCAGGGAGAAAAAAATTAGGATGGTAAAAAAAAAAAAAAAAAATTTTGGGGGTGCAGGAAATATGCATCAATAAGAAGATGTATATGTGGCTTTTTATATTTGAACCCTCTTTGTAATGAGATACCTGTTCTCAAACAACTAGCTTCTTTTTGATATAAGCCTTAAGCCTACTTGTTAGTGATTTACTACTCCTTTGTATGAAGCACATACTTTATTAATGAATGATGCTATGATGTAAATGCTAGTTAATGCATAGTTTTGTGTAGTTGAAGCTAAGTTGCCTTTGTAATTATCAATATTGGAAGTTATTTCTATAACTTTTAGTTTGAGTATTTGAATTTTTTATTATGAAATGGGTTTCATGTTAAAGATGTCAACATACAGCATGCGACGGACCCGATGTAAATAAATGAGGAAATATAACAAAGTTAAAAAATATTTTTTTTATTTCTCTGTTTCCTTACCAAACAGAGAAATAGTTTTTTTTCCCATTTCTGAAGGTAATTTCTTGTTTGGTTTACAAACACAAGAAATTCACTAAAAAACATTCAATTCAATTCCATTTAAATCCCTACGATTAAGTATGTTGGTCATGCACGTTAAAATCAAAGACCGAAAAAAAAAATGAATAAAAGGGCTAAGATATTGGGCCTGGTCAAAAGCGGTGGGCTAACCCACAAAACCCAAATTCAAAACGACATATGCTTCGTCGTTTTCCGACGCTGTATATTAGATATTAGGGCCCGTTTGGTTTGTAAATGGGTTTAGATTAGGATTTGGGGTTGATGGAAAAGTTGTAGATTATGATTTGGATTTGGGTTTAAATTAAATGAGGAGAGAGAGAAAAAATAATATTATACAATAATTTAAAATTATTTTATATTTAAAATATGATTTAAAAATTATTTATATAAAAGTTTAGATGAGAGAGAAAGAGAGAAAATAATGGGGGTCTCACTTTTTGTCAAGGTTGCAAAAATCGCGAATCGGTAGTCGGGCGGTCGACCACCTTGTAGCTTGTAATCGGTCTAGGCGGGATTAATCGGTGATTAATTGGATTGGCAATACCGACAAATTTTGGTTATTTCCGGCAAGTTTTGTGTATTTTCGATGAGTTTTAGGTATTTTTGGCAATATATTTTCTAAAAAACAACTTGTAATAGACTTAAACAGTTACTATGAGTTATCAAAATAAGTTTATAGTGAGTTTTTAGTACTTCCGGCAAGATTTATAGGTTTCCGGAAAGTTTGACCGTCATGGACCGCCGTT
>LBNU01039018.1:6253-20631 GCA_014162995.1 Artemisia annua
TGGTGTCAGTGCTTTGCACTAACACAGTAAATGGTTATCAGTCCACCATGTCGCATCCACAAAAGGTCTGGCTAATCCGGAAGCAAACGGCTCCCGGTAAAGATATCTCAAATCCGTTGATGGCTTGCAGTTTGCCAAAAATTGCATGGTATTCAGCTCACCATATCCTAATCAGTGAAGAGTTGGCTAGTCGAGAAGCAAACGGTTTCTGATAAAGACAAATCAAATCCGTTGACAGCCGGTGGTTTGCTCAAAATCACATGGTTATCAGTGTACTATGGTTCTCACTTGAACTGAAACATTTGGCTACTCCAGAAGTAATGGCTTTTGGTAAAGAGACATCAAATCCATTAAGTTTTCCTTAAAGATTGCTAGGGACTAGCAATATCTTTGTGTGGGGGATTGATGAGTGTGTAAATACTCATCATTTTTACCTAATCTGAACTGCCAAAACATCCAAAAACACCCAATAATGCATCAAAATAGTGAAAATATTCCAAAAGTGTGTTTTATATGTTCTAAATGCAAAATGTTTGAAAACAAATGAAAAACGAACAAAGTTTGCATAATTGGCAGTTTCAGTCCCTCAACTTTCACAACTTGTCAAATCTAGTCCCTGGTTATTTCAAATCATGCAAAATATCATAAAAGGTCCTTGGGGATTCATAAGTTGTCAAAACAAGTCCTTTGAATATCAAAAATCACAAATTTACAACTTTGGTCCCCCAAGTTTGAAAAATGTCAAAAATAGTCCTTGGTTATCTAAAAAATGAAAATAATCAAAAGTAAACCTTGTACTATTCATAAATGACACAATTGGTCCTTGTGGTAAAATTTTGGAAATTTACAAGTTTGATCCCTGAAGTTTCAAAAATTGGCAGAAATGGTCCCTGGATATTCAAAATGGGAAAATAGCATCTATGGTCCTTATATTATTCAGCTATGGCAAGATTGGTCCCTTGGAATACTTTGGAAACTTGCTAAATTCAGTCCCTCAAAAATCCAGAATTTACAAATATGGTCCTTGTGAAAACTATAAACCAAACGGATCCTTAGTTATTTATAAAACCCATTAAATCCAAATCCATAAACCCAAAACAAACCCACCCCATTACACCCCTTGGCCTGTTTCCTTTGCTTGGCCCAACTTCCACAAGCCCAATCCCAATTTTTATAAGCTCATGGGAACCCTAATTCAAGGCTATATAAGGGAGAAGAAGCAACAGAGAAGGAGTAGTAGAATAATTTAGTTTCATGTATGTCGTTTAAGCAAGTTTTCAAATTCTAGTGTGTCATTTAGCTTTTAAGCATTGTATTAAGCTTTTTCAGTGTAATCTTAACCTTTTCTAATAATATAATTCAAGTTTTAGCTCTTATCTCAGTTTATGCAAGTTTTCATTTTCCAAAAATTTCACAAGTGAATGGTAATGAGAATTGTTGTTGTTGATATGGACTAATTAGGTAACATAAGCTCCCAGAAAGCTTTTACAAGCTTTTAGTAACCTTAAAACTCAGTTTAGGATCAAAAACAAAAAAATACAAAAAAAAATCAAGAAAATACTTTGAAAAATAAAAAAATGGCAGGTGAAGACTGTAGATTGCTGGAGCATGGTATATTTTGGATGGCCATGGGTTTAGTGGCTTGTGGAAGCCTATAGGATTGGTTCTTGGTCACTTGGTTCTGTGTTTTCAGCTGGATTGCTTTTGTAAGCCTTCATTTCTAATTTTTTGCCATTTACTGTTCAATCTGTTCTATCCTATGTTTATCTGTATTTCTAGGTTTGTTTAAGTATTATGAAGTGATTCAGTGTTATTGTTTCCTAATTTGGTAGTGTAAACCTTAGTTGCTAAATTTCTCAATTCCACAGTCAAAATAGCAACTTAGTGATTGTTGAGTGTTGTTGTTATTATTGGTGTTTCTAAGTTTAAACCAGTTCATGCTAACTTATTTCAACCATTTGGATCAGTCTCATGTGATGAATCACTGAAATGCTTTGAAAATCTCACTTATACAGATTTAAGGAAGTGTTTGGATTTAGTAGTTAAACTGTGTAATTGTTGATGTTTGATGTTAGCATTGGTTGGTATATGTCACAATAGGTAATACTAGATCATTTAAGTCATTAAATCCAGTAGTTGTTTGTGCAAAAGTCAAAATTTTCTTTTAAATCACTTTACAGTTTCACTGTTGAAGTTCTAGGGAACTAGATCACTTAAATCAGTTAAATAGTTGTTAAGCTTGTTAAATCTAATCTCATTTTAGCCTAATATATCATTTTCAATCATTAGGACACAATCAAATCTCACCAAAGTCAAAGTTTTGCATTATCTCAAAAAGTCAAATATCTATAACTGTCAAAATGGTCAATTCTCTTAGGTGATGCACAGTGCTCATAATTGATTGAAAATAGAAAATTCTTGTTGGTTTATGTTGTTTGGTGGCCAGTGTGTGTGAATCAAGAGAAAATTTGCATTTTGAAAATCATTTGGTCATATTAATTTGGTCTTAAAGTAGACTGTAAGCTCATAACCTCCCCTGTACCCAGTGTGCATACCAAACTTCTCAAACTTGCACAGTGTTCATTAGTGGGCCCCACCCTTTGCTTATTGGCTTTTTAGAGACCTAAACCAGCTCACTCCATAGTTCAGTGCTTATTTTTGGATTTGGCACCTTTGCCCCTAGCTTAAATTGGCTCACAAAAAGCCTGCAGATCTGTGTTGACTGTGAGATTAGCTTAACTGCTTATTTGCTTATTGTAGCTTATTTAGTGTAAGATTTTGCTTAATCCAGTTCATTTTCAGTGTACCTTCATAGTTTGCATCATATTTTCCTTCTGTGATCATATTTGTGGCTATTTGTGAGCTTAATTTCCTATTTCCAAGCTTAAAGCTTATCTGTCACAATAATAAGCTCACACACTGCTTATTTTTGAGTTCTAAAATAGTTGTTTTCACAAAAAGTGTTCATTTTTAGTGTGTAAACAAGTTTCAAAAAGAAAATTCCAAAAATCATCACTTTTTAAGAAAAGTGATAGTTTCTATTTAATATAATTTAGAATTTCATTTTTCTTTTTAAATTTTTATTAAGTACTTATCTGTTTTTATAATTTTATTAAATTCCTAGTATCTTAAAGTATTTGTATAAATTTTATTAGAATTTTCCCTGTTCATTTAGTATTAACTAGAATTAAAAACATTTTAATTAATAATTAGTTAATTTTAGTAATTAAATAGTTTTAATAAATTTTTGTTAAACAGTAGTATAATTTTATATTTTTCCTAAGTTCAAAATAATATTTAGCACTTCTGGTAATTTTCCCATAATTTCTACTGTTCATTTGGTAATTTTTAGATTTAATTATATTTAAAACAGTTTAATTAGAAAAACCAAAAAGAAAATAGTTTTAGTGTTTAAAATTAATCTCAGATCCATTTTTATAATTTTTATAGTTTTTATACATTGTTTAGAATCTGTAAAAATTGGATTTGTAATTTTCTCTTTTCATTTTCTATTTTTCTTATTTAATCTAATTTAATTAACCTTTATATAATAGTTTAGTAATTAATTAATAAAAGATCCACAAAAAGACAAAAATAGTTATTTTTAATTTTTATATTTCTTTTAAGTGATTTTAGATTTTTAGAAAATATTTTTGTAATTTTCTAAGTTAAATTTGTAATAGAAATATTTTTAGAATTAGTTTAAATAGATTTTAATTAAATTAAAATAGTTTTAATTAAATAATTAATATTAAATTAATATAATATTAGTAAAATATTTTCTTCTTAGATTTTAATTAAAATAGTTTTGATTCTCTTGAGGGAATCATCATAGAACATGAGGTTCTTTTTTTTCTCGGACATAACATGATGTTATGTGATTCTCTTGATTGAATCATATTAGAAATTGATTTTTTTTTTCAACATAACATGAGCCTATGTTATTTTTATTCTTTTGATGATGAAAATAGAACACGAGGTTCTAAAAACATCATAATCATAATCATAACATGAGGTTATGATACTTTTTGATTCGAGAAATGATACATAGGCCTAAAAATAGACCTAAAAGTGGACCTAAACACATGTGGCATGATCCTGATGGGTTGTTAAATAAGTGGGTCCCTGTCTGCAGCCATCAGGATCATGCCACATGTTTTTAGGTCCACAATTAGGTCTATTTTTAGGTCCATGTATCATTTCTCTTTTGATTCTCTTGAGATCATTGTAGAACTTGAGGTTCATACTTTTTTTTTTTCTTTTTTTTTCTAAAACATAACGTGAGGTTATGATATTGTGATTCTCTTGAGAGAATAATAACTGAACATGAGGTTAATTAAAAGAGATACAATAACTTGAGGTTATTGTATTTTTAATTTATTCATTGTAATAAAACTTGAAGTTTTATTATGAATAAATATAATCATAACATGATGCTATGATATTGATTCATGAAAGAATCATATTAGAACTTGATGTTCTATTTTTTTTTCTTTTTAATCATAACACGAGGTTATGATATTGATCTTTATGAAAAGATCATATTAGAACTTTTGAGGTTCTAATTGTATTTTTTTTTCTTAAAAGATGATAAAATGAAGAAGAAATTATTAAGTAAATAAATAAAATAACCTTCGTACATTTTCTATACAATTCGTGCTATATCTAGAGCACAATTGTACATTATTGACTTAATAAGTATTTAGATCACAATGTTATGCTCACCCTGATGTCAATGATTTTATATTGAACAATATACAAATTAACATATCAATGTAAGTGATCAATATTATAGAATTAATGACAATACTTACATGTCCAGTCGTGAACTTCAACAACTTTGGGAATGGAAAAGATAAAATCAAACCGTGACCTTTGATAAAAAAACAAAAATGGATCAGATTTTTCTTCCTATTGTCGTCTCTATTTTTTTCTTCTTTTAGAGTCATTCGTGCTGATAACGTGTTACAAAATAATGAACAAGAACAAGAGAGGAAGAGAGAATTCTTATTCAAGTGGTCATCCAAGAGGTTACATTAAGGTTGTATTTATAAGATACAAACCCTAATAAGAGATGATGAATAGACATCACCTATTAGCCCATGAGCCCATATTTACAATACAGTAGAGGATTTTATTTTTGGTTTTTTAATTAAAACTAATTTAACTAATATTAATTATTATAAATACTAAATGAAAAGGTAAAATTATGAAATTTTTTATACAAATACTGTGCTGATGCAGAAACCTGTGAAAAATATGAAAACACCCAAGTGCTCAATGAAAAAGCACAAGAATAAGCTGAAAAGCAAAAGCTTCTTAAATAGAAGCTATCACTAAAATTAAAATGATGATTTTTGGAATTTTCTTTTTGAAAACTATTTAAACACTGAAAATAAACAACTTTTACAAAGACAAACTCTTTGTAACTTAAAAATAAGCACTTTGCACCCCAAATAGCTTAACAGATTGATTTTTGGATTTTTTTTATTATGCAAAAGCTATTAAAAAACTACACAGTGCACACAAGCTAGAAATTAAGATGCAAACAACTTAAATGAAAACAAAATAAGCTAGAAAGAAAGAAAAAGCACAGTGAATAAGCTGTGAGTAACAAATAATCACTTATGCTAATTCACAGAACCAAACAGGCCTTGGGGGCTAATACAAGCCTCTATGAGGCCCACAAACAAGCTCAAACGTCCAAAATGAAACTTGGACCAACAAGCTCACCTGGAAAGCTCTCCAAAGAGCCAAGAGCTTAAGGCTAACTCCCATAAATAAGCTCTGTGTGAGCTTATGAAGTTGGTGAAAAAGGCAAGTATACACTGACCACTCAGTGTATACTGTCAAATGGGGCAAACAAAAAGTCAATAGCAGCCCTACCAAATAAGCTAGAAATGGAAGAATAAGCCCTGAACCTTAAAGATGGGCTTATTGGCTTTCCAAAAATCCAAGTGTCACACTCTGGGTCCCACTAATACGCTCTGTGTGAGCTTATGAAAATGGTGCCAAAGCTGTGCACAGGGGAGGTCACTGACAAAACAGGTAACTTTGACACTGCTTATTTATAAGCAAATGGATTCCAAAATTGGATTTTCTTTTTGAAAAAGGTAAATAACCAACAAATTAACACAAATCAACAAAAGTTTTGGATTTCCAATCTGTATTAAACCTTGTGCAAGATCTGGGAGTTTTGACCAATCTCACAAATTTGGAAATTTTAACTTTTTAATTTACACTAAAGGTTTGACTAAAATGAACTTTGATCTTGATTTGTTGAATGAAAATGATGTGTTAGACTAAGATAAGATTAAATTAAGCTAAATCAACTATTTATGAAATGATCTGATGAAATTTGGACTCAAAATCCTTAATAGATGACAAATGAGGTGAGATCAAAAGGAATTTAGACTATTTCCCAAACAAGACCTGGTTTTTATGACCAAAGTGATGTATTAGAGCCTAATGAAGCATGTTGCAACAGAGAATGACAAACAGTACACCTTGAATCATAGAGATCACAGCAAAACCAAACAACCTTTAAAAACTTTGGTGATGATCTTTTCAAAGAGAATCAAAGATCTATTCTATGATATTGATTTGCAGACCTTTAATGTGATATAATAGACCTAAATGAGCACAGAACAACCAGTCAAAAATCCTAGTATCTTAAAGTATTTGTATAAATTTTATTAGAATTTTCCCTGTTCATTTAGTATTAATTAGAATTAAAAACATTTTAATTAATAATTAGTTAATTTTGGTAATTAAATAGTTTTAATAAATTTTTGTTAAACAGTAGTATAATTTTATATTTTTCCTAAGTTCAAAATAATATTTAGCACTTCTGGTAATTTTCCCATAATTTTTACTGTTCATTTGGTAATTTTTAGATTTAATTTTAATTAAAATAGTTTAATTAGAAAAACCAAAAAGAAAATATTTTTAGTGTTTAAAATTAATCTCAGATCCATTTTTATAATTTTTATAGTTTTAATACATTGTTTAGAATCTGTAAAAATTGGATTTGTAATTTTCTCTTTTCATTTTCTATTTTTCTTATTTAATCTAATTTAATTAACCTTTTTATAATAGTTTAGTAATTAATTAATAAAAGATCCAAAAAAAGACAAAAATAGTTATTTTTAATTTTTATATTTCTTTTAAGTCATTTTAGATTTTTAGAAAATATTTTTGTAATTTTCTAAGTTAAATTTGTAATAGAAATCTTTTTAGAATTAGTTTAAATAGATTTTAATTAAATTAAAATAGTTTTAATTAAATAATTAATATTAAATTAATATAATATTAGTAAAATATTTTCTTCTTAGATTTTAATTAAAATAGTTTTGATTCTCTTGAGGAAATCATCATAGAACATGAGGTTCTTTTTTTTTTCTCGGACATAACATGATGTTATGTGATTATCTTGATTGAATCATATTAGAAATTGATTTTTTTTTTCAACATAACATGAGCCTATGTTATTTTTATTCTTTTGATGATCAAAATAGAACACGAGGTTCTAAAAACATCATAATCATAATCATAACATGAGGTTATGATACTTTTTGATTCTCTTGAGATCATTGTAGAACTTGAGGTTCATACTTTTTTTTTTTCTTTTTTTTCTAAAACATAACGTGAGGTTATGATACTGTGATTCTCTTGAGAGAATAATAACTGAACATGAGGTTCATTAAAAGAGATACAATAACTTGAGGTTATTGTATTTTTAATTTATTCATTGTAATAAAACTTGAAGTTTTATTATGAATAAATATAATCATAACATGATGTTATGATATTGATTCATGAAAGAATCATATTAGAACTTGATGTTCTATTTTTTTTTCTTTTTAATCATAACACGAGGTTATGATATTGATCTTTATGAAAAGATCATATTAGAACTTTTGAGGTTCTAATTGTATTTTTTTTTCTTAAAAGATGATAAAATGAAGAAGAAATTATTAAGTAAATAAATAAAATAACCTTCGTACATTTTCTATACAATTCGTGCTATATCTAGAGCACAATTGTACATTATTGACTTAATAAGTATTTAGATCACAATGTTATGCTCACCCTGATGTCAATGATTTTATATTGAACAATATACAAATTAACATATCAATGTAAGTGATCAATATTATAGAATTAATGACAATACATACATGTCCAGTCGTGAACTTCAACAACTTTGGGAATGGAAAAGATAAAATCAAACCGTGACCTTTGATAAAAAAACAAAAATGGATCAGATTTTTCTTCCTGTTGTCGTCTCTATTTTTTTCTTCTTTTAGAGTCATTCGTGCTGATAACGTGTTACAAAATAATGAACAAGAACAAGAGAGGAAGAGAGAATTCTTATTCAAGTGGTCATCCAAGAGGTTACATTAAGGTTGTATTTATAAGATACAAACCCTAATAAGAGATGATGAATAGACATCACCTATTAGCCCATGAGCCCATATTTACAATACAGTAGAGGATTTTATTTTTGGTTTTTTAATTAAAACTAATTTAACTAATATTAATTATTATAAATACTAAATGAAAAGGTAAAATTATGAATTTTTTTATACAAATACTATGCTGATGCAGAAACCTGTGAAAAATATGAAAACACCCAAGTGCTCAATGAAAAAGCACAAGAATAAGCTGAAAAGCAAAAGCTTCTTAAATAGAAGCTATCACTAAAATTAAAATGATGATTTTTGGAATTTTCTTTTTGACAACTATTTAAACACTGAAAATAAACAACTTTTACAAAGACAAACTTTTTGTAACTTAAAAATAAGCACTTTGCACCCCAAATAGCTTAACAGATTGATTTTTGGATTTTTTATTATGCAAAAGCTATTAAAAAACTACACAGTGCACACAAGCTAGAAATTAAGATGCAAACAACTTAAATGAAAACAAAATAAGCTAGAAAGAAAGAAAAAGCATAGTGAATAAGCTGTGAGTAACAAATAATCACTTATGCTAATTCACAGAACCAAACAGGCCTTGGGGGCTAATACAAGCCTCTATGGGGCCCACAAACAAGCTCAAAAGTCCAAAATGAAACTTGGACCAACAAGCTCACCTGGAAAGCTCTCCAAAGAGCCAAGAGCTTAAGGCTAACTCCCATAAATAAGCTCTGTGTGAGCTTATGAAGTTGGTGAAAAAGGCAAGTATACACTGACCACTCAGTGTATACTGTCAAATGGGGCAAACAAAAAGTCAATAGCAGCCCTACCAAATAAGCTAGAAATGGAAGAATAAGCCCTGAACCTTAAAGATGGGCTTATTGGCTTTCCAAAAAGCCAAGTGTCACACTCTGGGTCCCACTAATAAGCTCTGTGTGAGCTTATGAAAATGGTGCCAAAGCTGTGTACAGGGGAGGTCACTGACAAAACAGGTAACTTTGACACTGCTTATTTATAAGCAAATGGATTCCAAAATTGGATTTTCTTTTAGAAAAAGGTAAATAACCAACAAATTAACACAAATCAACAAAAGTTTTGGATTTCCAATCTGCATTAAACCTTGTGCAAGATCTGGGAGTTTTGACCAATCTCACAAATTTGGAAATTTTAACTTTTTAATTTACACTAAAGGTTTGACTAAAATGAACTTTGATCTTGATTTGTTGAATGAAAATGATGTGTTAGACTAAGATCAGATTAAATTAAGCTAAAACAACTATTTATGAAATGATCTGATGAAATTTGGACTCAAAATCCTTAATAGATGACAAATGAGGTGAGATCAAAAGGAATTTAGACTATTTCCCAAACAAGACCTGGTTTTTATGACCAAAGTGATGTATTAGAGCCTAATGAAGCATGTTGCAACAGAGAATGACAAACAGTACACCTTGAATCACAGAGATCACAGCAAAACCAAACAACCTTTAAAAACTTTGGTGATGATCTTTTCAAAGAGAATCAAAGATCTATTCTATGATATTGATTTGCAGACCTTTAATGTGATATAATAGACCTAAATGAGCACAGAACAACCAGTATTAATCACAAATTACCAAGATTATTACCCGCCCGAAGGTAGCTATTCGACTAATAGATATTACTTTCAATATAACCACTACATTAAAACAATTTCCAGATGTGTTGGCATTAAAATACCCTAAAAGATTAAATCAACCAATTTCAATATAACCACTACTTTAAAACATAATCTTCCACAACTAACAAACACACATACCTCTTTGAGTCTAACGATATTTGGACAAACCTTAGTCGGGGTTGAATATGCCGAATCCATGTTTGAGCCCAGTTCCGCAACCAGCAATCCCAATTGCATATGCTGAAACATGGCAGAAAGCGTGAAAGTAAAAGCTTGTTGGATCAGCACATAAACGAATTTTTAAGAAAACGATAGGAACTAATGATTAAAGTACAAACCCATACCTTGGATCAATTGTTTATACCATGGATCGAATAAGATGCGAATTAGGGTTAATCAATTTGATTATGTGTTAATCGAATTTAGTGTTTTAATGATGAACCGGTCATTGAAATTGAAACGTTTTGGGGTGATTTTAGGTTTGATAAAAATGAATTGGTGATAGTATTTGTGTTTTGAATTTGATAATCATACGCTCCTCATTGAATGTTCAAATTAATGCTCCGTAACTTTAGCTAAATTGAAAATAAATCACTCTTTTCTAATCAGCATTAAAGAGATTGAGATCCTAATTATTAGCTACTGTTTTGGATGTTTATTTTAACATCTATATTTTGTTTTCAAAGCTTTCAACACAAACACTCAAGTGATCTAGTGGTTGAGTGTTTGTTCTTTGTTCAAGAGGTCATGGGTTCGAGTCCCATAAGTGAACTTTTTTAAAAGTCCGAATTTTAGCGAATGTAAAGTGCATGCCATGTAGGCAATCTAGTAGGCAATGAGGTGGCATAGTTACGCTTATGTGGCGCTATCATGTTAGGCTATTATATACTGGAGGATTATTCTTAAAACGTATATACATTTACCTAAATTATGTAGATGATGATTTGAACATAACAAATCAAACTTTTAATATGGGAAAGTATTGCCTATTTACATTTTTATGTGACAAAGTATATCAATTAATGTGACCTCCTAAATTTAAGTAATTTAAGTTCAAAAAATTGACAAACACTTATTTTTTAAACATATCGGATCAATTTTCAAATCCTTATGTCTTTCACTCAATTTTTCATCTACTAAAAAACCAGGCAATCTCTAAGAAAACATAAACAACAAGAACCAGAAAGGTAAAGAGAAAATACATGGATCAAACGTCAATTCCACTCTCATGGACGATAGTGGTCGTGTTTGTAACAAAAAACTGCAGCATAATGACTCTTGATGGCCATTTACAATCACAAAGATCGTTACGAAGTTCAACTTTAATTGACATAAGCAAGAGACCTACTCGAACTGCTGTTAGACGTCCACTTTCTGAGATTTCACAAAGTAACATCACATATATTTCATATAATTATGTTTACAGTATTTTTCAATTTTTTTCATTATATACACTATCATAATAATTTTCAATTTTTTAGTCTTTTGACATTATCAACTGACCTTGCATTTTTAGATGAAGACTTTTCTATTCAACGTCCTGGAAGGCGTAAAAAAACAGATAACAACCCAGGTAACAGTCTTTTAAAGTTATTTATCACTTCAAACAAATTCTACTTAATATATCTATATCGTTTATTAATGTAAGCAGGTTTAACCGAAGACTTGGCCATTAGACGTCGTGGGAGGCCATCAAAAAAGGATAAAAACATAGGTTGTCATGAAAACAAACAAGTTAATACGTACATGCCTTATACTTAAAGCTCACTTTGTATTTATGTTACATTCCAAGTTAACTTTGTAGGAACAACATCGTCATCTGTTTCAGCAAATGTCCCAACACCGGACGGTCAAACTTCGGATATCCTTTTACCTCCATCGTCTGTTGATGTCAACCCGAACATTATGTTACAAAATAATACAAGTATTGTAACAACAAGACAAAACAATTCAGAAAAGAGTGAGTTTATTCGTTAAGCAAATACACTTCAAACTCATTTATTAACATGTTAGTGTTATTTGGCGACTATTATTAGTGGCATGTAACTGGATTTTTTTCAGGATCAAGAACAGAAACACCAATGTCAACGCAAAGACATACTAATACTTATGGTAGCGGCTCATCAATTGGACTGTCAACGGTGACATCTAGACCAAAGGCATGACAACGAATTTGTAACATTTCAACACGTAAGCCACATCTTCACTATTTACTTATTTATGACTTGCCAAAAGTATGCATCAAGTATAAATCACCTTATATAATATAGGATTAACTTATTGATTTTAATAAGTTTTGCAGCTGTGAAGTCGGTGAATATTCAAACTCCACGTACCTCGCAACCTTACAAACACATTAACAACACCATCTCAACACCATATTAATATTCGATCCAGGACACCTAAGTCGGTGAGTATTCAGACTCCACCGACCTCCCATGTTACAAACACATTAACAACGCCATCACAAGACAATATGAATCTTCGCTCCAGGACACCTAAGTCTACGGTAGTTGATGACTCCACGCCAAGAAACTCAGCTGTCCCAAATATAAGAAAAGGTATCAATGTCAAATAATGCATTTCATATATTTTTATTAAAATTTTTTTGTAATTCACTTATGTCTTTAACAATTTATTAAATGTTAACATAATGCAGGTAACATGAGTAACCAAAGAACACGTTTTGTAACACCGAGTCCTGTGAATTTTACTCTAGGTAATTGATAACCATGCTCTTAAGGTTTTTGTTATCTATCAACAAAAATTATTTAGTATGCTTATTCTCTTATTAACAGGGTCAACATCATTGATGCGTGAGATTTCACCCTCGCAAAAAGGTTTTACTTCTCAAGGGATCTTAGGACGGAGATTACACACTAGCAGTGTACCTGACCGATGCAGTATAGTGTAGTGGCAAGTACCGGGGGATTGATCGTTCTCTAGGGGAATAGTGTCGTTACGATTGAAAAACTACTCTAATAGGTCTAAGGGTGAGGGAAGATTCTTTTTGTATTTTTTATGTTTTTATGAAAGCAAGTAAATATCTCGGGTTTTGAAGGAGTGGGCGGAATTAGTTGCCCGTCATCTAACCCAAATAACTACTAATGCAAATAAAATAAAATATATTGAAAGTAAATGTTGTGAAAACTATATTGAGATAAGTGTGTTTACATAGATTTCCTTACTCCCTAACTATCTTTTACCGATTGATTAATGTGTATTAATTGCGTGGATGACGGATTGTATTCCTTAATAATGATCGTGGGGGTGTGTACGGACTTCCCCAACTCTATAAGCTCCTACTTCACTCCTATGTCGAGCTGGCTAAGAAGCTCCTAACATGGGATCACTAGAATTAGCTCATGCATTAAATACAATCAAATAACCTTAGTACACCTTGGTTCATGTTTCTTAAGACGTTCAAGCATGTTACCAATTGGAAGTCTGCCAGTTTTCTTAAGCCTAACATCGATAAACATTCATCCAATACAATCAATAACACACCATTCAATCAATAATCAATAGTTAGGTTTCATTAGATCTAAGCAAACACAAAGAAAACCTAGCCTAGCATGTTAAACAAAAGACAAGAACAAGATATAATCAAATAACACATAGGTATATTGAATGATTAATTGATTACTTATCTTCAATGTAACATGGAAGATCTCAAGGTAAAAAAACCTTGAAAAAGCTACTAAAATTCGTCTAGGGTTTCTCCCTAAAAAGTTCCACAATAATGACTAAAAATTGTGAGAATATATATAGAAAAACATATCTGACGGCGTCACGTTATAGCTTTGACGCCGTCACCTCGCTGTGCTTAGGGTTTCTTGATGGCCTTCTTGACGCCGTCCCCCTTTAATCTCCCAAAATCCGTTCTGGCTTATCAAGACTTGGCGGCGTTACATCCAAGCTTGACGCCGTCAGGGGTACTATTCAGCAGACTTTAGCACTTTGTCGAATTCTTCACTTTATGCTCCAAAAACGTCCAAAATGCTTCCTTTCCCAGAATTTCTCTCCAAAGTACCTAAAATGCCAAAAGGAACGATTTAGGGCGATATTTGATCAAATAAATACGATTTAGGGCTCAAATGACCCCCGAAAAGCGGTACACTTTTCGCCTTATCAAATACCCTTACACTTGAGATTTGCTTGTCCTCAAGCAAATGCGCTTTTATTCTAATCAAAATACAAGTTAGGGGTCATTTAACACTAACATAAAAGTAATTACAACAAATAATCGTTCCAGTTTAATCATAATAAGCACGGAGATTACACACTAGCACCTCACA
>LBNU01039018.1:20638-31022 GCA_014162995.1 Artemisia annua
TTACCAATTGGAAGTCTGCCAGTTTTCTTAAGCCTAACATCGATAAACATTCATCCAATACAATCAATAACACACCATTCAATCAATAATCAATAGTTAGGTTTCATTAGATCTAAGCAAACACAAAGAAAACCTAGCCTAAAGACAAGAACAAGATATAATCAAATAACACATAGATATATTGAATGATTAATTGATTACTTATCTTCAATGTAACATGGAAGATCTCAAGGTAAAAAACCTTGAAAAAGCTACTAAAATTCGTCTAGGGTTTCTCCCTAAAAAGTTCCACACTAATGACTAAAAATTGTGAGAATATATATAGAAAAACATATCTGACGGCGTCACATTATAGCTTTGACGCCGTCACCTCGCTGTGCTTAGGGTTTCTTGATGGCCTTCTTGACGCCGTCCCCCTTTAATCTCCCAAAATCCGTTCTGGCTTATCAAGACTTGACGGCGTTACATCCAAGCTTGACGCCGTCAGGGGTACTATTCCAGCAGACTTTAGCACTTTGTCGAATTCTTCACTTTATGCTCCAAAAACGTCCAAAATGCTTTCTTTCCCAGAATTTCTCTCCAAAGTACCTAAAATGCCAAAAGGAACGATTTAGGGCGATATTTGATCAAATAAATACGATTTAGGGCTCAAATGACCCCCGAAAAGCGGTACACTTTTCGCCTTATCAAATACCCTTACACTTGAGATTTGCTTGTCCTCAAGCAAATGCGCTTTTATTCTAATCAAAATACTAGTTAGGGGTCATTTAACACTAACATAAAAGTAATTACAACAAATAATCATTCCACTTTAATCATAATAAGCACGGAGATTACACACTAGCACCTCACAAATAATGTTTAGATACTCACATCTCTCAGGTGTCATAGAATTATATCTCATAAATGAAAATTATTAATATCTCTCACTACCTGTCATAGCAAATAGATTACCATATGCTTGGGAAAGGATCGAAAACCTTCTCCACTAGGCGTAAGCACCTAAGATAAACTATCAAATAGGGCTTTACAAAAAGGGTTGTAATGAGGTGTAGGGATATGATAAACACGGTTTTGTTGGATAAGGGATATTTTACTGGTGGCGAGTTAAAGATCTTGATTAATCACATGTACAATATGGCGTTGCTAAGCCAAGACTAGACTCGACTTAAGCTAATCAAAAACTGTTG
The DNA here is from genome assembly GCA_014162995.1 of Artemisia annua. NCBI lineage: Eukaryota > Viridiplantae > Streptophyta > Magnoliopsida > Asterales > Asteraceae > Artemisia > Artemisia annua. The sequence continues at coordinate 21,829 of LBNU01039018.1, forward strand.
ATCCCAGTTGAGCAATTGATCTAGTATTACTATCTTAGATAAACCAAGACAATAATGTATAGAAGCTGACTTGTAACAAACTTAATCAATACGCGGAATTTACTGATTAACTTAAGAGGAACACAAACACAATTATATCACCACTTAAACACTTCAATATATTGAATACGAGCACCCTGAATAGTGCTAGGGTTTTGCAACCTTGAAGTGAATACAATGCTAGAATAATACGTACTCTAGTCTAACCCTAGGATCTCCTTTTATACACCAAGGAACCCTACAGGCTTACAAACGACTTCCTACCCAAGACTATGATCTTCTAACATTATAGAATATTACATAATATCTATACTATAAATACAAACATTCGTACATAAACTTATCACATAAGCAGCAGAGTCTTAGCAGTATTCTTCCAGCAGTAGAGTCTCAGCAGTAGTCTTGACTGGCAGTAGAGATTTTACACTAGCAGCAGACTTGACTAACTAGCAGCAGTGTAGCACCCAGAAGTAGAGTTACTTCAAAACCCAACAATCCTCCCCTAAACTTGATATTTTCCCTGAAAATATGCAAGTTTCTTACAAGCTCAAACAAACACCAGGAGGATGCTTCCAAACACTCTATCTTCTTCTCAGCTTCTCACTCTCTCTAGAATTCTGCTGCACTATTCTGTCAAGTAAGTCTTGAAGGTGAGGAGTTACTTCTTCACATCTAAGCTTAGAAGCAATCATTACAGTAAGAACTCCAGCTCTCAATGGATACTCCTTTTCTGTAAGCATGAAAACATCAACTCCAGCCTGAGTAGATATATGATGAACATCACTTGAGCTATAATGCTTCCATAATGTAGACATATTATCTGCTTCAAACCTCTAGTATCTTTCACACTTACTGGATCTTTAAATTTAAACTTAACTTGTGTCAAGCCCCATATAGTATTCAGATCTGTTCTATCACAAGATCTTACAAGATCTTCAAAATCCCTGTAAATTTCAACATCACCTCCAACTTTGATAACTTTCCAAGCCTCACCAAAATCATCCTGTGCAATTTCCCAATCTGCAATTGGATGTCTATCTTGAAGTGGCTCAACAAACATATCATCTGGTTCAACCACCAAAAATCTATCATCAGTCTTATCAGCAGTCTTTTGAAGTGATTCAGGTAATTCAGCAGTCTTGGATCCTTCAACTCTTGATTTCTTGGCTCTTTCTTTACTAGCTGCCATATGCTCATCAAAATTTTTCTTCCATTCAGCCTCTTCCTTTGAACCTATTTCAATGAACATTTTGCTTCTCTTATATCCAGAATAATAATGAAGTCTAACTGCATCATGTCCCATTCCTCTGAATTGACTCATTTTCCATCCACACTGAGCACACGAATACTGTTTCATTTGTGAAATGATCTGAGCTTCTGTAGGCCTTCTTTTTCTCTTTTGCTTGCCTTTGATTACATTTGACACATAGTCAAAAGCTTGATCATTAATCATCCTAATGAAATCATGCAACTGTGCAGTCTTTTGCTCTGTGGTTAAAGTAATATCAGCATGAACTTCTAAGGCTTTCTTGTTAACCTCAGGATTTTTCTTTATCAAATAATCAACTTCTTCAGGTGTAGGCTCATAGTCATATACATCATTCTTTGACTTTGACTCACCCTCTTTACTTCTTCTGGATTTCAAAGCTGCAAGAACTTCATGTTCTGCTAGCAGCCTAGCTTGTTCAGCATCAACATCTTCACCTTCTATTTCAATGTCATCCATAGAAACCTGTATAGCCAAAACTCTATCAGCCTCCACAAGCTTCTCTCTAGGCCAATATTCCTTAGGCAATTTCTTATATTCTTCTTCTTCATCACTAGAACCAGAAACAGCTTCTTCAACTATCTTTCCTTTTCCTTTATCAGTGCTTGAAGCAACTGGTTTTGCCTTTGGAATTGTTTGTGAAGGTTCTCTAATCAACACTCCTTTTGTGGGTAATAGTGACACATGGATTGGTTGTGAAAGAGATGTTGGTTGAGATGGTGCAGATTTGATTGGTTCTGGTTGAGGTGGTTGTGATGTATGTTCAGTTGTAGATTTCTCTTGAAGCATTAACAAAGCATTTGCAACAGAGTTCTCACCTGATCCAGCAGCAGAGTTACTAATAGTTTCATCAGCAGTAGTCTCTTTAGCAGCAGACTCTGGAGCAACAGTCTTAGCAATCTTTTCCATCACAACTTCTTGATTATTCTTATTCACCACCACATACATATCTGCATTATCACTACTTTCCACATAATCATCACCCTTAGCCTCCCCTGAAGCTAAACCAGCATCATCAATAACACCTGCATCAACATTTGTCTCTAAAGCAATAGCAGCAGAGTCTTCTATAGCAGTAGTCTCAGCAGCAGAGATTAGAGCAGCAGAGTCATCATTTGCAATATATTGAACTTCAACCCCAGCAACATTTTTAGTACCCCTAATTTCCTCCCCTGAACCTGTGCCATTCCTCCCCTGTTTGGAAGCATCCTCTCCCAAACCAGCAGCAGTGTTAGCAGAAGAAACCTGTTGTTGTAATGACTCCATTTGTTGCTTCAATGTATTGATCATGGTTCCCTGAGCAGCTGTGAGACTTTCAAGAACATTGACTTTGGATTCCAAGTGTTGACACTTGGTTTCCAAAGTGGTACATTTATCCATCAATACTTTAATTTGTTCCAGACTAGCCTCATCACTTCGACCTGTGTTACCTGGTCCGAGAGGTGAATCATTGACATTGACATTTTGTACAAGGGGTGGTGCCATCAATTCAAGTTATTCAATTCTATCCTCCTCACTTCGGGATGTGTGACCTTCCCTGAGAGGTGAATCTTGGGACACAAACTCAGTATCTAACCCAGTTTGAGCACCTGAGCCCCCTATGTTTTCCATGTGGCTATGGAATCCATCACCTGTGTTTGACTCATGAGAATCATTCACATTAGATGTTGCCTTGGATTGGGTCTTAGTTATGTTAACACTATCCTGCTCTGCTGCTAAGCTAGTAGCAGTAGTGTTAGCCCTCACCAACATGTCACCTCCATCACCTGTGACAGCCCCATCTGGTACATTATCCATCCTAACACTGGTCTGGGGTAACTCAGTGTTCTTTGAGGCTTTCCTACGTTTATAGGTCTTTAATGGTTGTTAGCATTTAAATTTTATAGAAAAAGTGATGGTCGGTCTCATATGTAATATAGTGTGTCGTGTAGGTAGAATTAGTCATTGGGCCTTGGACTAGCTAAGCTAATGTGTTATAAGTTAAGACTTAAGTATAAAACCAAGTCCAAGCCCAAGCCCATCAAAGCCTTTAGGGCATCCACGAATTGTACTATATATACACCTCAAACTCTCATTTGAGGAGTGTGCTTGTATGTGTTTTATGTGTGTTTCTTTCAATATAGTCCTATTACATACGCCACATCTTATACATCAAGTCACCATCTTTCTCATCTCTTTTCTACATATTATACGTGATTTAGATTGATAAAGTTGTGTTCTTTACGATATAACAAGTGGTATCAATCGCCTAACAATGATTTAGGAGTGTTTGAGTTTGTTTTGTTTCGTATTTTTGAAGTTTTTCTCACGATTTTATACAAAAATTTCGTATCTTTCTTCTTCTTTTGTGTTTTTAACACTCTTTTGTTTACAAACTAGTGTTATAAACCTTTCTCAACAAGAAAGTTTCAATCTTTTTGCATAAAATCAAGCTTTAAAAATCGTCCTTGTTTTTGTACTTGTTTTTGAAATTCTAAAATATTTTCATAAAAATTTTCAAGTTTTCAACTTTCTTGATATTTTGGTGTTTTTAAGCATAGAAGTACAAAAATCTTGGATTCAAATCGTGTTTTTGAAGTGCTTTTTGCCTAATCTTTTTCGACCAAAAGTTGTACTTTCTATCGAGAACCCAACACCCTAAATTATCGAGAACCTTAGACCCTAATTTATCGAGATCCTTCATACGAGCTTCGTTGGTGTTTTCGTTGATTACTCAGTGCGTTTCTCTCTTGTATAAGAAAGAAAACACTTCGACTTGGTGGATAGTTTCGTTATTGTATAATCTCGAAACTTGGTATTTGTTATCGAAATCTTGAAATTTATCGAGATCTTCACAAAAGTTTCGAAATCACTCATTGTTTTCGAAATCTAGTGAATATATCGAGATTATTTTCAACTTTGTCGAAAACATACTTTATCTCATTAGAGACTAAGATCTCGATAACTAGACTTTATCGAGAACAGTGATTATCGAGAACATCTTATCGAAATCTTTGTTACTTTATCGAGAACACGTGGGATTTATCGAGAACTTGGGATTTATCGAGAACTTTGGAAATTTTTCGAAATCTTTGGGAATTTGGTTGATTTTTGACGACTAAACTTCAAACGGCTATAACTTTTGATCCGTAACTCCGTTTTGGACGAAATACCTGTCAAAACGACCGTGAGATCGAGGAGAACAGCACGTTGAATCATCTAAAGATCATTCAACCCAACCTTCAAGGTCTAAATCCTCTCCGAGAAGAAGTTATTGAGGTTTTAAGTTTTCAGAACCGATTTTCACAACAAATTCAACACCAAACTCTACTCCTATTTCGTTGGAACGATCCTAAATCAACTTTATCAAATCATCACTGAATCATAATGGCATCTCAACAAGATATTCATGCTGCCGGTGCTGAAAACCGTCCTCCTATGCTTGAAAAGGGTGGTTATCTTCCATGGACAAGCCGTATGCTTCGCTACATCAAAACCAAAGATGATGGTAAACTCATGATCAAATCCATTGAAAACGGTCCATTCCAGCCAAAAGAAATCCTTGATCCGGGTAATCCAGATGGAACACCTCCTACTCAACCATTCTTTCGTCTCCAAAAGGAAGAAGATTACACAGCTGAAGACTGGAAGCAGATTAAAGCAGATGATATGGCAATGCATCTCATTCAACTTGGTTTACCTCGTGAGATCTTTGCTGCAGTCGACAGTTGTCAATCAGCTTATGCTATGTGGGAACGAGTTAGAAGACTTTGTCATGGAACAGAAATTGGACAACAAGATGTTGAGAACAAGCTTCTAACAGAATGGGAGAACTTCACGTCCACAGCAGGTGAACAGATTGAATCATACTACACCAGGTTTTGTACCTTGATGAATGAGCTGATCAGAAACAAGTTGGAACCACGACAAATTGTGACAAACATTAAGTTCATCAACAATCTACCAGAAGAATGGGGTCGATTTGTCACAATTGTCAACCAAACAAAGAATCTTCATCAGGTGGATTATGATCAAATCTATGACTTCTTGAAGCAAAACCAAGCTGAGGCAAATGAAGTTAGGAAGGAAAAGTTGGCTAAGAATCATGATCCTCTTGCACTCATTGCTACAACACCAACACCTCTACCAGTGAACACACAACAACCATCATCATCTTTCACTCACAAATATGTGCGACAACCATATGTTTCACAACCAACACCTCTCTATCAACAATCATTCTACCCACAACAACACGATGTCATTCAACAACAACAACCAGATCAACTATTCCAAGAACCTGAATTCACTGATAATGATGAGAATCTTGCTGCAATAACTCAAGCATTTGCTCTTCTGACTAAGGCATTCCAAGGACGCTATTCAACTCCAACTAACAACAACCAACGAATTTCATCGAACACTCATAACAAGCAGATTACTCAACCGAGGTTCAATATGGGCAATACGGGTCAAATGGTTGGTGTTATGGGGAATCAGCAAGGGTATGCTACGGGCTTTCACATGGGGAATCAGAATTAGATGGGTCAGTTTGCAGGAAATAGGATTGGTCAAAGGAATCAGATGGGTCAGTTTGTTGGGAATCAACGGGGTCAGTATGTTGGTAATCAGGCTATGGGAAATCAGGTTGGAAATGTTGCAGCTCAGGTTGGAGGGAATAATGGGAATGTGAACGTGAATCAGGGAAATTTGGTTAAGTGTTTTAATTGTCAGGGTGTCGGTCACATGGCAAGGAACTGTCCTTCTAGGGTGGATAAGAAAGATCCTGAGTACTTGCAGAAAGCATTGATGCTGGCTCAGAAGCAGAAAGCAGGATTTCAGTTGAATGCTGAGGAGATTGACTACATGGCACTTATGGATGATATGGAAGACTGTGAGGATATTGATGCGAACTGCATATTCATGGAAAATCTCTAGGAGGCTAAGTACGACACAGATTCTGAGACACCTCCGGTTTATGACGCTAGTGCAATATCTGAGGTACCATTAAACAATGCTTTCAACAATAATGATATGTTTAATATGTCCCCTCATGAGGAACAACATTCTGAGACACAAGCATACGATTATGATACATACCAGGACACGCCGAATAATAGCAATATTGATTCGACAACTCCCGATATGAATCATAATGGAGGCTTTGTTTCACAGCATGCTGAGAATGATGAGGAAACACGTGCTTTATTTGAATCATTGTTGAATAATTGTCAAATTGAGATTGAGAATGTGAAAAAGGTCAATCGCGAAGCTAAGGCCGCGAATGCTAAGTTGACTGCTGAGCTTGCGAGATACAAGGAAAAAGAAAAAGCTTTTCAATTTCATACACAAAGATTGTCTGAGTTAAATGGAGGCTTTGTTTCACAGCATGCTGAGAATGATGAGGAAACACGTGCTTTATTTGAATCATTGTTGAAAAATTGTCAAATTGAGATTGAGAATGTGAAAAAGGTCAATCGCGAAGCTAAGGCCGCGAATGCTAAATTGACTGCTGAGCTTGCGAGATACAAGGAAAAAGAAAAAGCTTTTCAATTTCATACACAAAGATTGTCTGAATTTGAAACTGGTTATCAAAATTCTGTTTCAAGGGAAAAACATTTGCAAATAAAATATAATACACTCGATGTTAATTTACAAAAGCAAATTAGATCCCTAAATGCGAAAATTTCTGATTTACAAAACCAACTTTCTAAACATAAAACAGCTTATACCAATCTTCAAAAAGAACGGGATGAGTTGAAAAAGGAATTTGCAAAGAAAGAAGATAAGCTTTTAGAAGAAATCAAAGAGTCAGAAAATAAGATTGCAAAACTTGAAGATTTATTGGTTAAAACGGGTCATTCATCACAATCTCATAAAATGATTGCAAATCAGACAGATCCGATTTCCCACACAAAATATAAAATGGCTCTTGGTCAAACACCATGTAATCTCAAGAAAGCTCGGCAAGAACAGAATGTGATTTATAATGGAAATGTGCTTTTAGAGAAACATGATCCTCCTTATGTGCGTGATTATGATGACACAATAGCTCATGCGGAAGAGAGTCACAATAAAATGAAACAAAAGAATCCAGATTTAAAACCTATTGATTACAACAAATGGAACGAAATTAATGGAATCACTTTTGTCCCTCAAAAACAAACACCAAATGTTTCAAAACTATCGATTTTCAAGAAAATGCTTTCAAAACAACAAGTTGTCTCTAAAAATCTTTCAAAAATGGAACAAATGTCGTCTGACAATCCTTTTAACACAAGTGAAACTAGAGGCATACTTGATGATGTAAAAAAGAGAATCAAAGTTCTTTAAAGCATTGTTGATTCCAAAACCACAATTGGTATTGAAAATTGGCATTCGAGTTTTCATAAAGAAATGAAAAAGGTGTTTCAAACAGAAATTACAATCCCACTCTATAACATCAGTGCGAGAGTAATTCATCTTGAAAATGCTTTGTTAAAAGAAACAACCGACTTTGTCAAGGACCACAAATCCCTTGTAAAGGAAGTTAATGAAACTCGTGAAAACATGAAACTTTTGGATAGTTTAAATGACTCTCTCTTCGAAGCTGTTTTGTCTACTGATGTGATGTCTATTGTGTTGCAAACATATTCTGTTGAGGATGATGAGAGACTTCGAGCTGAGACCTCCGCACTTGTTTCAAAATATGAAAATGCTCTTATTAAACTTGAAAAAGAAAACGTGTCATATTTTAAACAACTTGATCGAAAAAAGGAAGAATGCAAGTATGACAAATTGTCGTATGAGCGTGATTTCAAGAAGTTGCAAGAGCAAAATGATCTTTTGAAGTCTCAGCTTGAAAGTTTAAAAGGAAAGGGTGTGGAAACTAAGCTTGAAAAACCAAAGACTTCGGAGAAACCAAATGCTTTTAATACGGTTGTAAAACCAAAAATGTCAATTTCTCGGTTTGCTCCAAAAGTCGATGTGAACAAAGATTTATCAAAAACAGTCATTCCATCACCTTTTCCAATGAATGTTGAAAATGAAAAGAATGTTGTGAAAAACAAAGCTGTTGTCGAAATACCAAAAGTGATAGCCCCAGGCCTTTTTAGGATTAGTCCCACTATTGCGTGTGCCTCAACTTCTAGGACAAATGAAAATTGCAAAAAGGATAATTCTAATAAGCCTAAGGATGCTAAAAATGACAACAAAATAAATCCTAATGCGTGTGCCTTACCTTCTACAGGAATAGCAAGCACCTCTAGGAACAGCAGACTAAAGCCTAAGAGCAATACAAGGAACAATAGAGTCTTGCCTGTCACTAAGAGTAGTTGCAAGAATAAAGTGGATGAAGTAGAAGAACACCATAGGAATTTATCGTTTTGTAATAAGAGACATATTTCATCTGAATGTAATGTCGAGCGTACTGTTTCTAATGCATGTAATGACTCTTTTGGTTTAAAATGCAAGAAATCTTTAATTAATGATGTTCATGATGAATGTGTTTCTATGAATGAGAATGTGATGTCTAAACAGAAAGATGTTCGAAAAGGACCTAGTGCTAAATCTAGATATGTGGCTAATCTAATTAAAACACTTGGGAACACCACTAATATTTACACGCCTAGGAACTATCTCAAGTATTGTGTTTGGATACCAACGGGTAGAGAATTCACACTCCAGGATGGAAAACTAGAACTAGCTCAAACTAAACAAGTAGCACCCATCTATGAATGTGATTTGGATTGTACCCCTAACCCAATGGAACCTAATTCAACACGGTTTCCAAATACAAACTCTTCTGTTTTTGGCAGGTTGTCAAAATTTGTCTTTGGATCGTCGACTCGGGTTGCTCCAAGCACATGACCGGGAATTTAAAGCTGCTGATCAACTTTGTATGGAAATTTATGAGAACAGTTCGTTTTGG
>LBNU01039018.1:44729-55085 GCA_014162995.1 Artemisia annua
GCACATAAAGTAGAGAAATTAGTTTCTCTTTTTGACCCAAGCCATTACTGACTTGGATCTGCATTGTGCATCAACATAGTTATATTTAGTAAGATCCATTGATGCACTGTTGTTGTTGGAAACTTGAGTTAAAGCATTTGATTTTGGTTTCCAACTCCAACAAGCTGAGGCCTTTACAGCATAAAAATGATTTCCAACAACTGTATTTGGTAACTTTTTAGACACAGCAGTAGAGTAAATTGCCTGAGCAACAGAGTTTACTCTTGAAGTAGCAGTAGACCCAGTTGTTTTATTTTGAAAAGGCCTTTTGGGTTGAGCAGTAACAATTGATCTAGTAGCACCAGATCTCAGTAACACTGCCCTTGGAACCATATTTCTTTTGGGAGGTGAGTGATCCCTTTTTGAAAAGTTTTGGTGATTCACTCTTTTATATTGGTTCCAAAATGGTTTTTGATAGTTAGCACAATTCACTTTAAGATGCTCAAAACTACCACAGTTATAACATGCCTTCTTTTTAAGATGAAAATCATTTCCTAATCTATTTGAGACTAGGCCATTGAAGTTTCTTTGGTTTCCCCTAGGCTTGTTATTGAACCTTTTCATATGTTCTCTAGGTATCTCATGGTACTCAACAACCTTTTTAGACAAAGCATGACCTAACACAGGTTTTAGAAACTTATCCTGATTATTCTTAGGCTTAACAACTTGAGGAATCTCTTCCTTTTTAGCACACTTTGTTAGCCTGGCATCACTCTTGACACATCAGAACTTTGTGTTAACCTAGTGGTTGACTCATCTAATTCATCCTCACTATCTGACACCCAATCTTCAATGATTGGTGCATCAGAATTCATTTTTTCAACCTCTGGTTTAACACTAAGTGACTTACTAAATTTTCCTGCAGATTTTATAAGCCCTTCAACATCTACAAATGACAGTTCTTTCCCTGGTGGTGCAAGTGCACTTTTCATGGGAGGTGGAACCTCATTGTATCCTATGCCACTATTCTTTCTCATCAGTTGACATTCAATTATGTTTTTATCATGTTCATCAAGTAAAGAAGTAGCATACTTTTGTTTATTGACTCTAATAATGTGCTTATCTTTTTCCTCAATTGCTAAATCTCTAGCTTTTTCAGCCTCAACTAACTTTCTTTTAAGCATTTCTATTTCAGCATTTTTAATTTCAATTTCTCCATCCTGTATGTTCAACCTATCAACATACTCAATCTCACATTCTTTCATATAGTCAAGTTTCCTTTCAACATTATCAATGCCTACTTTATATCCTATGTTATCAAGTCTCAGAAACTCAACTTCTTTTATCAAACTCTCATTCCTAGCCTTAAGTTCTTCTATAGTGTCAGCACATGATTTAAAAGAACAAGAAGATTCATTAGATTCATGTGATACCTCAGAATCTGAGCCAGATGATGAAGAAGCATAAGCCATTAGAGCAAAGTTATGCCCTGTAGTTGTCACTGCAAGCAGACCATGGTTTGGTTCTTCTTGTGCCAAGTCACTCCAGTCATAATCTCCCAAACCATCACAAGACACCAAAGCAGTAGATGGCTTTGACTCTTCTGCAGCCTTCTTGGTTGTGTCAACATTCTTCTTGGGAGCTCTGCATTCTCTGGCAAAATGTCCTTTCCTATTGCAGTTGAAGCACTCCATCTTTGACTTGTCAAAACCCATGTTTCCCTGTGGATTATACTTAAGTTGCCTTCCAGTTCTTTTCAAGAACTTTCTTGCCCTTAAAGTCAGCATAGCCATTTGCCACTTCATATCAATTTCTTCCAGATCATCAGAATCAATGTGATCAGCATCTTGGTTTAGAACTTGAGTAGCTGTGGTGAGATCAGCCAAGAATGCACAAAGAGCAGCATCACTTGCAGTGTCCAAGTTATTAGAACTAGCAGCAGAGATACTAGTGCTAACAGTAGAGACTCCATAAGCAGCAGAGTGACCCTCTGATGAAGTATTGCCTTTGGTAGAAACAAAAGCAATATTTTGAGCTGCTGATGATGAAGTAGACGAATTTGATGCACCCTTCAACTCAGTTTCATAAGCCTTCAAGTTGTTGTATAGATCATCCAAGCTCATTGTATCAAAATCAGCTTTGTTTCTCCACACAACAGTTTGCATGCTCCATTCAGGTGACAGGCTTCTAATAAATTTGAGATTTGTATCTTCTTGAGGGACAATGTATCCAAGAAGCTTTAAATGACTTACAAGCTTTTGGAGTCTGTTGTAAGTACCATCAAGATTTTCTCCACTGATAGCAGTGAAGTTCTCAAATTGATGCTTCAAAGCATTTTTCCTAGCCTTCTTAGTGGCATCATTGCCACCAAATCTTGTTTCAATAGCTTCCATAAGCTCCTTAGCAGTATCAATGGGTTCAAAGTCAACCTGAAATTCATTGGGTAATCCCATCAGGAGAATACTATGAGCTTTTATCTCCAGTTTCATGAGATCATCAGCTTCCTTTCCCTTGATTCCAACTTCCTTGCCATCAACAGTCACTGAAGTTTTAGTACCCTTGACAATAGCATCCCACATCTTGTAGTCAATCATCCGGATGTATTGCCTCATCCTCATCTTCCATATCTCATACTCACCTTGCTTCAGCATAGGAACCTTGGAGGCAGTAACCATATGAGTTTCATCACCCATTGCTTCAGATGTGTTAACAGACAGAACTTGAGAGAATGTTTGAGTTCTTCTTGATCACAGCTTCTAGATCACAAGCTCTGATACCACTTGTTGATCCCAGTTGAGCAATTGATCTAGTATTATTATCTTAGATAAACCAAGACAACAATGTATAGAAGCTGACTTGTTACAAACTTAATCAATATGCGGAATTTATTGATTAACTTAAGAGGAACACAAACACAATAATATCACCAACTAAACACTTCAATATATTGAATACGAGCACTCTGAATAGTGCTAGGGTTTTGCAACCTTGAAGTGAATACAATGCTAGAATAATTCGTACTCTAGTCTAACCCTAGGATCTCCTTTTATACACCAAGGAACCCTACAGGCTTACAAACGACTTCCTACCCAAGACTATGATCTTCTAACATTATAGAATATTACATAATATCTATACTATAAATACAAACATTCGTACATAAACTTATCACATAAGCAGCAGAGTCTCAGCAGTATTCTTCCAGCAGTAGAGTCTCAGCAGTAGTCTTGTCTGGCAGTAGAGATTTTCACTAGCAGTAGACTTGACTAACTAGCAGCAGTGTAGCACCCAGAAGTAGAGTTACTTCAAAACCCAACAAAAACTAATAAACATAAAATAAACATAAAAAGAAACGGGATGGTAGTCCGTATGTTTTTTCTACTTTTCTTTTTCTCATTTTTTTGTATTTTTGTTTTTTTTTGCATACACCGTTGCCCTACCATCCAAAATAATACATCATAGGGGCCTCGGTTCTCCCCTTACACTTGAACTTTTACATACTTTACAAATAACTATTCTAATGACTCAAATTAAGATAATCAAAACAATTGGAGTACTTTTAAAATATTTAGCACATATGGGGGTAATAATGTTGTTTTTCCCCATTACTCCATTACACTAGTACTTTACCCATGAGTCTCAATCGTCCAAAACAATATGTACAAGGATATGAATCGACTTAGCAACCATGTAATCAATAATTAACTAAGGGTTTAACAAATGTTGTCACAATAATGCACTAAAGGTGAATGCATATAAGGTAGGCTAAGGCGATTTGGGTGTACATTTAAGTGGGGTGTAACAAATTCTTCCTTTAAGTATAATGCTTAAAGTTAGAAACAAAAAGATAGGCTCGGAGGGTTGTACTAGGGGTATCGTGTACCAAAGATGGGTACAACGCTAAGGTGTGGGAGAATTACTTGACCAATGAAGTCAAAGTAATTATAACAAAAACGCAGGTGTAAAACAAGGGTTAATCCTAATGCTTCTTATCATGTAGTAAATCTAACTACACGAATGTAGTCTCACTTGTGGATTTGGTATGGTCCTAACGCAAGTTCTAGAATCTAAGTGCTACCGGTACACACATCATAGCATAAATGCTTTTCCTACAAATTCTAGGGGCGAACCTCACATATTTGGGGTGGAAAATTTTTTAGTGGTACGGTTTTTGTGCTAGTTATATAATTCCTATCCATGAGACGCTCATTAAGACCAAAGTTTCACTCCTAAATGTTGTAAAACATTTTAAGGTATTTCTCTCAGTTTTATTACACGTCTACTATTAAACAAACAACAATCAAACGTAATTGCATTATCTAAGGTATCGTAATTTACCCCCCCCTACACTTAAGATGAACATTGTCCCCAATGTTCAAATAACAATATGTAAAAGTAAATAAGTTAAAGAATGAAATCAAATACTCCCCTGATTCGCTCGGTGGATAAAGTGGTAACATGGTTAGATCTTCTTCCAAGAAAATGAACGCTCAAAGCTTCCCTTCCGAAATATAAATCATCTTCATATCCAAAATAACCTGTTAATCCAGAGAAAACAAACACGAAAACCAAAGCATCAAACCGAACAAAGACAACTCACAACTAGATGTAATTCCAGACTTAGAAATAAAAAAATTAAAGATATAATGCTTGCAAAATGAATGTTTACAGATTACTGGAAGTTTTAATTCCTAGAAATTCTGTAAAAAATTTATTGTAAAACATTGATTATGACTCGATACAAGCATTTTGACTCGAACAAACACTAATATGTATGCTAATTTAATATTGTTATGATTCATGTTCAATCTTGTTCTTTAAAACAGATTTAGATTTCCCTTACACTTATCTTTTGCAAAATACCTTTATATGTAGTTAAGATGAAGTTAAAAACAAAATAAAGTATTTTTACAATTTAATTTGAAACATGAACCAATAACAATAAAAATAAAACACACATACGAAAATAAAAACAAACAAACAAACAAACAAAACAAATAAAGCAAATAAAGCTTGGGTTGCCTCCTAATAAGCGCTTGTTTTTGTTTAAGTCACGAGCCTGACTCTACCCTTATTTAACAGAAATAGGGGAGGTTTTCCCTACACTTAGAATTAAGTGCGGGTGGAAGTAGTGATACACACCCTTAGGGTGGAAATATGCCACGTGAGGTGAAGGGGGTGAGCGAATGGCTTCCTTCATCCGAAAACTACCCGGATAATATTGGTTGATGGGTGGGTCGGTTCCTCTTTTGTCTCCTAGAAATATATCTAAGGATGGAAAGTTGTGTAAAGGTTGAGGTTCCGGTTCATCAACACTAGGAAATTCCCTAGAACTAAGAGTAAGGTTATCACTACAAGTATTCAAACCTATATCCTCAAGTGGTGCTTGGTCCAAGGGTTCTACCTCCATTGGAATTCCTAAAGTTTCTTCAACTTCTTCCGGGTAAGTCACGGGCGGTGTGTGTGCCTCAAATAATGGTAGGACTTGTGGGGTACTTTGTGGGCTTGGATTATCCACCTCATCCTCCTTTGTATTTAGATTATCTATGTGTTCGTTTTGTACTATGATGTTAGGCGACATCCACTTAGGCGACATCCACTTAGGTATCTCAACATTAGCATATTCATCCCCAAACAAACTTGTTTCATAATCCTTGAAATTTGTGGTCAATTGACTTGCACTAACATTCGTTGGGTTGTCTACTCTATAATAATATTGGGCACAATCTTCTATGGCATCCCATGCTTCTTCAGCATTTAATTCCCTAAGGTCCCCATTGGCAAAATCCTCAATGCACCTTTGGTTACATTGGTCGACACGATAGTAAAAGATTTGGGTTAGGGATGCTAAATCGAAACTATGATGAGGGACTATCCGGAGTAAATTTTTAAAACGAGTCCATGCATCATATATGGGTTCATCTCGATATTGTTTGAACATCAAGATGTCATTAGGGTTGAAACGAAAAGATAGGCTCGGAGGGGTGTACTAGGGGTATCGTGTACTAAAAATGAGTACAACGCAAGGGTGTGGGAGAATTACTTGACCAATGAAGTCAAAGTAATTATAACAAAAACACAGGTGTAAAACAAGGGTTAATCCTAATGCCTCTTATCATATAGTAAATCTAACTACACGAATGTAGTCTCACTTGTGGATTTGGGATGGTCCTAACGCAAGTTCTAGAATCTAAGTGCTACCGGTACACACATCATAGCATAAATGCTTTTCCTACCAATTCTAGGGGCGAACCTCACATATTTGGGGTGGAAAAGTTTTTAGTGGTACGGTTTTTGTGCTAGTCATATAATTCCTATCCAATGAGACGCTCATTAAGACCAAAGTTTCACTCCTAAATGTTGTAAAAAATTTTAAATTTGGCACTAAAATTACCCTAACAGGTATTTCTCTCAGTTTTATTACACATCTACCATTAAACAAACAAAAATCAAGCGTAATTGCATTCTCTAAGGTATCGTAATTTTCCCCCCCTTACACTTAAGATGAACATTGTCCCCAATGTTCAAATAACAAGATGTAAAAGTAAATAAGGTAAAGAATGAAATCAAATACTCCCCTGATTCGCTCGGTGGATAAAGTGGTAACATGGTTAGATCTTCTTCCAAGAAAATGAACGCTCAAAGCTTCCCTTCCGAAATATAAATCATCTTCTTGTCCAAAATAACCTGTTAAACCTGAGAAAACAAACACGAAAACCTGCATAACATCGGCGGGATAAATCTGTATAAGGATATAATGCTTGTGGAATGAATATTTTGCAGATTCCTGGAGTTTATAAGTTAGAGATTTTATAAAGCATTTTATGATTCCGGAAGAAAAACAAAACTTTCAAAAATTCCAGAAAACAGTGCCTGACGCCGTCAGCCTGGGGCCTGACGCCGTCAGAGGTGATCTGACAGATTTTCATGTTAAGTTTCCGGAAAATTTCTGGAAAAACTCAATTCTTAATTCCTGGAAATCCTGCAAAATATCATTATGACTCGATACAAGCATTTGACTCAAACAATTACTAATATGTATGTCAATTTAATATTGTTATGATTCATGTTCATTTGTTCTTATAAACCGATTTGGATTTCCCTTACACTTATCTTTTGCAAAATACCTTTATATGTAGTTAAGACGAAGTTAAAAACAAAATAAAGCATTTTCACAATTTTGAAACATGAATCAATAACAATAAAAATAAAACATACATACGGAAGCAAATAAAATCAAACAAACAAACAAATAAACACACAAAGCTTGGGTTGCCTCCCAAGAATCGCTTTTCTTTATTAACGAGTCTTGTAGCTAGACTCAAAGTCACTCTCATCTAGTGTCACTAATGCTCACGTATCCAAGCGTGAGCCACCTAATTGTTGCCTCATCTTTCTTATAATCGTCATTAAGCTCTAAACATCCACAATAGTACCTCTTATTCTTTTCATGGGGGTACTTAAGTCCTTTTCTAATGTTGTTCTCACTCAAAATACTATAGGGGGAAACCTATTACATTTCTCAATAGAAAAGTTTTTATACCTAGGGTGAGATTGCACCCTCGCAAAAAGGTTTTACTTCTCAAGGGATCTTGAGAAGCTTGCAATCCCCACCAGGCAGTGTACCTGATCGATGTAGTATAGTGTAGTGGCAAGTACCGGGGGATTGATCGTTTTCTAGGGGAATAGTGTCGTTAGGATTGAAAAACTACTCTAATAGGTCTAAAGGTTGAAGGAAGATTGTTTTTGTATTTTTATATTTTTTTATGAAAGCAAATAAATATTTCGGTTTGAAGGAGTGGGCGGAATTAGTTGCTAGTCAACTAAACCAAATAACTACTAATGCAAATAAAGTAAAATAAAATGAAAGTAATGTTGTGAAAACTATATGGAGAGAAATGTGTTTACTTAGATTTCCTTACTCCCTAACTATCTTTTACCAATTGATTGGTGTGTATTAATTGCGTGGATGATGGATTGTACTCCTTAATAACGGTCGTGGGGTTGTGACAGACTTCCCCAAGTCTATAAGCTCCTACTTCAATCCTATGTCGAGCCGGCTAAGAAGCTCCTAACATGGGATCACTAGAATTCGCTCATGCATTAAATACAATCAAATAACCTTAGTACACCTTGGTTCATGTTTCTTAAGACGTTCAAGCATGTTACCAATTGGAAGTCTGCCAGTTTTCTTAAGCCTAACATCGATAAACATTCATCCAATACAATCAATAAAACACCATTCAATCAATAATCAATAGTTAGGTTTCATTAGATCTAAGCAAACACAAAGAAAACCTAGCCTAGCATGTCAAACAAAAGACAAGAACAAGATAGAATCAAACAACACATAGACATATTGAATGATTAATTGATAACTTATCTTCAATGTAACATGGAAGATCTCAAGGTAAAAAACATTGAAAAAGCTGCTAAAATTCTCCCTAAAAAGTTCCACACTAATGACTAAAAATTGTGAAAATATATATAGAAAAACAGATCTGACGACGTCACGTTATAGCTTTGACGCCGTCACCTCGCCGTGCTTAGGGTTTCTTGATGGCCTTCATGACGTTGTCCCCCTTTAATCTCCCAAAATCCATTTTGGCTTATCAAGACTTGACGGCATCACATCCAAGCTTGACGCCGTCAGGGGTACTATTCCAGCAGACTTTAGCACTTTGTCGAATTCTTCACTTTTATGCTCCAAAAACGTCCAAAATGCTTCCTTTCCCAGAATTTCTCTCCAAAGTACCTAAAATGCCAAAAGGAACGATTTAGGGCGATATTTGATCAAATAAATACGATTTAGGGCTTAAATGACCCCCACTCAGAGTACGTCTTAAGAAACTGGTCTTAACCCACGCATCAAGTTTTTGGCGAGTCATTGAATAGATTACCATAGGCTTGGGAAAGGATAAAAAATCTTCATCATCTAATACAAACCAACGATCAAATGGACAATCTTCTACGATGGCTACTGATAGGCGACCTTTAAAAGGTAAAGTCATCGTTCGTAAAAGTTCACGGCCTATTAACTTCGCAGAATTTGATATGGAAGATGATGCCGGAGCAGAATCACGTCGATTTGCTGGTATATGTGATGGTACGCACAATCTTTATATCACAACATATTTAAATTATTGTTACAAATCTTTCAAAGTATATGCAATTTATAATATAATTTCTTATATATACATATATATATTTTCCAATTACAGATTATATTAATCATGGAGATCCAAATGTGGAATGTGCAAAGTGCGGTGCAATGTTGTGGTATCATGAGACTATACGTGGGGATAGCAATTGTGCTAAAGATGCATTTTCTCTCTGTTGTGGAAGAGGAAAGGTTAAGTTGCCTGTTGCGCTTGAAGATCCACCAGAACCTTTGAAGCAACTTATGAACAAAGAACACCCTAAGAGTTCCTCATTTATGGATAATATTAGGCATTACAATTCTATGTTTGCATTCACATCCATGGGCGGTAAACAAGATAAGACTGTTAATGTTGGTCGCGGTCCATATTGCTACCGGATACAAGGACAGAATTTACATAAAATTGCTACTTTGTTGCCTGCAAAAGGAAAGCCTCCTAAATTTGCCCAGCTATATATTACGATAAACCTAATGAGATTCGTAACAGGATCAACGCTGTCAGGTTTGTAAATTAAATTAACATTTTATATATCCTGACGCATTCAAATTAACATTATACTCTTTAATTTCATTATATTTGTTAAACAACATTTTCATTTTATCTTTATTTAACATATAATTTTTCTTTGTTATGCAGCACCGAGTCATCAACATCATCAAGTACAACTAAGCTTGACTACCAGCTAAGTTGTGATTTACGTGACATGCTTGACAAAAATAATCCTTTGGTTGCCAAGTTTCGAATGGCTGGTGAACGAATATCGTCAGCACGTGATGACAAAAAGTATACGCTTAAGCTTATTGGTGCAAGGCTGCGCGATGGTAGGCAATATAACCTACCAACTGCATCTGAGGTTGCCGCCTTAATAGTCAATGATTTTGACTCGACCACAAATAACAGAGATATTATTTTGCACAAACAAGATGGCAATCTCAAGGGAATAAGTGAGTTGCATGTCTCATACCTCCCACTTCAATATCCTTTGCTATTTCCTTACGCCGAAGATGGATACAGAACCGATGTTCACCATGCGGACGTTATGGATGCCACGCCAAATGATAAGAAGAAACGCGTAACAATGAAGGAGTGGTTTGCATACAGAATTCAAGACAGGCAAAAAGAATATTCCTTGATACTAAATGGTAGGAGGTTGTTCCAGCAGTTTCTTTTGGATGCATACACAATGGTTGAGGCTGAACGAATGTTGTTTATCAAA